>OY992891.1:93320795-93540795 GCA_963921405.1 Cepaea hortensis
AAGATGTACACCATATTTAAGTAAAATTATTATTCCATTTTTCATGTAACATTTTTTTATAAATTTGCAGTAAGTACATTACGTGATGCAGTAAAATATACCAGGTTTAAAAAAAAAAAAAATAAACTAAACCTGTTAATTTATTGTTACATTATATTTTAAACAACTACAACACGTACATCTACTATGAAATTGATTGTTTGGTAAGCTTTCATCATTATCATCAAGTGCCCTGCCAGCTGGTGTAGGCGTTCATGTTTTTCCAGAGTCTTCGGTCTTTGTGGTTCTGGGTCATCTCTGCTGATGGTATTCCTCCATGCCACCGTCTCAGTCCATCCAGTATCATTTTTCTTTGTCTGCTTCTGCTTCTCTTCCCATTGATCTTTGTAGTCGTCACGATGTTCTCCAATATCTCCCTTCTCATCACATGACCACAAAAAACTGTCTTTCTCTAATTGGTGTATATAATCTTCTAAATTAATTAGCCTCTCTTAGGCAATATTTATAGTTACTCTGACAGTCCAAAGAATTCGAAACATTCGTCTCAGGAAGCACATGTCTGTTGCTTCGAAGTTCTTCCAAATATGTTCATTTAAATTCTAAAATTCACTGCCATACAGCAAAACATGCTCTATATAATATTTCAGCATTCTCTTTCAGCATTCAATTGTAGTTATTTATGCATAAGATACTTTTAATTTTCTGAAATGCATCTTTTTCTTGCCCTATATCCTGTTAATCTCTGTTGCGCATCTTTCATCTGATGTTATAATTGTTACTAGGTATGTTGACTAGACTTTTTTTTATCTCACACGGTTTGAATTCAAATTTAGTCCATGCAATCTGCTTCTAGTAGTACCAGACTGAACGTTTGCGTGAGGATTAACTTTCCATTTTACCATTGTTCCTCGCCATCAAACGAACCAACTCCGACTTCAGAGACACTTCTAATTTACGTCCTCAAGTCAAGGGCGAGAATTCAATATTTGAGTCAATCTGACGTTGCAGGGGTTGAACCGCTACCTCGTGATCAGCAGACCGGCATTTTAAGAACAAGCGCTCTTATCTATTCGGCCATACTGACCCCTCTTTAGCCTAGATGAAACAGAACATCGGGTAGACAGGTCTGTAGATTGTGTTCATGACATCTTCCATCTGGTGTGACTTTATTTATTGTAAACATGAGATCTTCCATCTGGTGTGACTTTATTTATTGTAAACATGAGATCTTCCATCTGGTGTGACTTTATTTATTGTAAACATGAGATCTTCCATCTGGTGTGACTTTATTTATTGTAAACATGAGATCTTCCATCTGGTGTGACTTTATTTATTGTAAACATGAGATCGTCCATCTGGTGTGACTTTATTTATTGTAAACATGAGATCTTCCATCTGGTGTGACTTTATTTATTGTAAACATGAAATCTTCCATCTGGTGTGACTTTATTTATTGTAAACATGAGATCTTCCATCTGGTGTGACTTTATTTATTGTAAACATGAGATCTTCAATCTGGTGTGACTTTATTTATTGTAAACATGAGATCTTCCATTTGGTGTGACTTTATTTATTGTAAACATGAGATCTTCCATCTGGTGTGACCTTATTTATTGTAAACATGAGATCTTCCATCTGGTGTGACTTTATTTATTGTAAACACGAGATCTTCCATTTGGTATGATTTTATTTATTGTAAACACGAAATCTTCCATCTGGTGTGACTTTATTTATTGTAATCATGAGATCTTCCATCCGGTGTGACTTTATTTAAAAGGCAGTTTACAGTTTCGTAGCAGGCCGTTAGTGTACATGTTAGGAGGTTGTTCTGATATGGACGAGAGTTCGATCCCTGCGTCCATCGGCTGCGTAGAGAGAAAGTCTAGTCACCAATTCCCTGGGGCAGAATGTGATGGTCTATTATTTCACAGACTTATAACAGGTTACTGCTTTGCATTTTTGCCTTTTATTCGTTTATTTAAATGTTCATATATATATATATATATATATATATATATATATATATATATATATATATATATATATATATATATATATATATATATATATATATATATATATATATATATAGATAGATAGATACATATTATGTCACAAGGTGCACATGGGGTACCATCAACCTTTATTGACGACGCCGAACTGGAGATAGTAGACCATTTTACATATCTAGGATCAGTGGTCAATAACAAATTATCCCTAGATCAGAAAATCAACATCAGGATTGGTAAGGCAGCAACAACAATGAACATGGTAGCAAAAAGAGTCTGGTAGAACAGGAAGCTTACTGCCAAAACAAAATTCCACGTTTATCAAGCCTGTGTCCTTCTTTATGACAGTGAAACTTGGTCAACTTACTCACACCAAGAGAAACGTTTAAACAGCTTTCATATGCGGTGTCTGCAAAGAATACTTGGTATTAAGTGGCAAGACAAAATCACAAATACTGAAATATTGGAAAGATCAGGTTGTGTGACGGTGTGTTCCATGCTCAGTCTTCGTAGACATTGATGTATAAGACACGTTAGGAAGATGGATGATGGTAGAATACCAAAGGACATCTTTTTTGGTGATCAGGTTGTATGACGGTGTGTTCCATGCTCAGTCTTCGTAGACATTGATGGATAAGACACGTTAGGAAGATGGATGATGGTAGAATACCAAAGGACATCTTTTTTGGTGACTTACAGATGGGTAAGAGATCTCAAGGTCGGCCTCTACTACGAGACAAAGATGTGTGTAAGCGGGATCATTGATACAGGCATTGATAATGCACATTGGGAGCAAGGTGCCGCTGAACGTGTTGCATGAAGGGCAACTATTAGAAATGGAATAAAGACAAAGAAGAAAATGATTGCAGATAAAGCACACACAGAGCGTGAGAGACGTAAGATGGTGCATGATGGTGGAAATGACCATGTTTTCACATGCACCTACTGTGGGCAAACATTTGCAGCAAGAATTGGCCTTACCAGCCACACTCGCCACCGCCATGGATCGTAATTATTAAGCCTTTTTGAAGAACAATGTACCAAACTATCGTCTGTCAAGACGGAAAGGGATATATATATATATATATATATATATATATATATATATATATATATATATATATATATATATATGCATGACTAGCACCTTGCCGTCATGACAGACTTTCAAAAGAAGTGGTGTGTGTTATCTCATTTCATATAGAGATATTTTCGCGAGCGAAACAATTTCCTGTTGGGAAAAAAAAAGACACGATCAAACATAACCCCCATCCCTGACAACACCCAAATATTTTGAAGCAGGCCCAGATTCGACAGGACGGCCTCTAATTCAGATGAGGAAAAACACTGGAAATTAAAACTCGAGGGCTTTTGTAACGACGTGCCATTATCTCGCTTGTCCGGCTCGGACGGTACACTTCGGACATGCGCGCTAGACTGTAATTGACAGATCATTCTGACCTGTCAGTTCTGACACCCACTCCATCCTGTTCCCTCCTCTTGTAGGGAACTTCATGTTGCTCTGCAGGAACACGAATCTGGAATCTTCAGGTTACTAAATAAAATAACCTATAGCGGTCAAAAAGAAACTTCCAGAAAATGAAGCGTGTTCATTTTGCAAATGCCAGCAGTTCATCACTGACGGTTTGAACATTTTTACCTTATTTGTTGATTCTCCTGCGGATTTTCCTGACTTTCCTACTTTGAGAGCCGATCACTTCATTAACATATTGTCCCTAGTGTCATCTGTTACATTACAACCGGCATTCTGCGTCTGACAGTTCACAAATGAAGAGCTAGAAGAAGGATTGTTGAGCACCCGTGCCATGTAAACAAAGACATTTATGCAGACACGTAGGTTGAGAGGTGGTTGAATGAGAATGTTTAGATTTGTTTTGACTTTACAGTGGGAAACTACATCTTCAGCGGACAAAACGACACAACCACAGAGACATAAATAATAATAATAATAATAATAATAATAATAATAATAATAATAATAATAATAATAATAATAATAATATGAAAATAAGAGGAAGAAGACGGCGAAGAAGAAATGGGACGATAAATACGAAGAAGAAGAAGAAGAAGAAGAAGAAGAAGAAGAAGAAGAAGAAGAAGAAGAAGAAGAAGAAGAAGAAGAAGAAGAAGAAGAAGAAGAAGAAGAAGAAGAAGAAGAAGAAGAAGAAGAAGAAGAAGAAGAAGAAGAAGAAGAAGAAGAAGAAGAAGAAGAAGAAAAAGAAGAAGAAGAAGAAGAAGAAGAAGAAGAAGAAGAAGAAGAAGAAGAAGAAGAAGAAGAAGAAGAAGAAGAAGAAGAAGAAGAAGAATGATAATAATGATGATTATGATGATTATGACGATGATGATTCTGATGATGGCGATCTTGACTATAATAAGCATGATGATGGTGATAATGAAGGTAATGAAGTGATGATGATGATGATGATGATGATGATGATGATGATGATGATGATGATAATGATGATGATGGTGATGATGATGATGATGATGATGATGATGATGATGATGATGATGATGATGATGATGATGATGATGATGATGATGATGATGATGATGATGATGATAATGATGCCATTGCGAAGAGCTGTTGTTGATTTTGGTTTCGTGGATGTAGCATGAGAAATCATTTGTCTCAGAGCTGACATACAACACAATGTCCCATATTTGGTATATTTCTTCTGTGAATGTTCGTAGTAAATCAGTCAAGTGGGTACAGAACTGCGTCACGCGTCTCAAGGGCATAGAGTATATGGTGAGACACCCACATATGTATAACCCACTCGGCACCCAGTGTGTGATGTCCTCAGTGTCACCCCGGCTGCATCTACTTCCCACCACATTTCTGGTTCTCGTGTTATACAAGATTAGCTTTAAAAATAAGAATATAATCCTTGGCGATGGGAATCGAACTCATGACCATCGGATCGGCTGGCTAGCTTCCAGCCACTCTTGTCTACCGTCTCTTCCACCCACTTCTCTCTACCGTAAAAAGATAGACTCCGAAAAGCGGTCGGATGTGTTTGTATGTTTGTGATTTGGTCTATGTTTGGTCAATACATCTTCATATGACCTAGTTTTGTGATATTTCTCCATGCCTGGTTACGAATTCTGTCAATAGTTGAGGGCTCAGGTGGATGCTAAACCTGACAGCTAATTAAGACACATTTTTAGGTTGTCTAAATGGCCGACATACCGAGTGCACTTGTTTCGAAAGCGAGGTACTATTGTCTTTGCACTCTCTCATTTTGAACACAAGCGTGGCCCATATACAGGCTACTACGTCTACGAGGGTAAGTCAATAAGTAACTCACAAATGGCTGTAGAAAAATAACTAAAGATGATAACACCTTGAAACCAGTTTATTTTTTTACATACATTGTCCCTTTATTTCTCTACATAATGTCCACCAACAATGATGCACTTATCCCATCGTTTTATCAGTCCTCACAAACCGGCTGCATAGAACTGCGTGCTTTGTTTTCATTGACCTACCATCCCACAGAACTGTGTGACTTACTTATTGACTCACCCTCGTAACTTTTTCTACCCAGCTATGCACCGCTTTAAGGGACAAACATTTGTCAGCATAAACAGGAAACCCACCTTGGCGGGAGACATTTCGCGAATGACGCCGAAGTTGAATGTGAAGTGAAAACGTGGTTTAGAAAGCAGAGTACGCAGTTCTATGCAGCCGGTTTGGGAGGACTGATGAAACTATGGGATAAGTGTATCAATGTTGGTGGAAATTATGTTGAGAAATAAAGGGATAGTGTATCTATAAAAATAAACTGGTTTCAATTTATCTTCTTTAGTTATTTTTCTACAGCCATTTGTGACTCACTTATCAACTTATCTTCGTAGCACACTGGACTGAAATCTGTGTGTGTGTGTGTGTGAGAGAGAGTGTGCGTGCGTGCGTGTGTGTGTGTATGTGTGTGTTTGTGTGGATTACCTTTTCCTATTACTAGTGTCCCTCCTCAACAGGAAAATCAACTCGGACCTCAGAGGTACTTGTAATTTATGGCCCCAAGTCAAGGATGAGAAGTCAACATTTCAGTCCAGCTGACTGGTGTAGGAGTTGAACTCGCTACCTCGGAATTAGCACACTGGAAGCTTAAGAGCGAGTGCTCTTATCCACTCTTCCATCCTGACATGACTGTTGTCAATTGAATCATGCAGATTCGATCTAAGTTTTTGTCAATATCACTTGTATTACAATATTGTCTATAATGTCCTCCACTGTCTAAGGTTCTCCACTTGTGTGAGTGCGAATCACATGACCATGTGTTCAAATGCATCCATTGTGGACAAACATTTACCGCGCGAATTGGTCTGATCAGTCACATTCGCTACCGCCATGGGTTGTATTTATTATGCTTTTATTGTAGCGCTAGTCTGTCAAAACGGTAAGGGGCCATTATTTTAGTAGTATGAGAGCGGATCAATACATGTCAATGTCTTGATCTGTCAAAAACTGTCATTTACTGCCAATATAGTACCTTGCGGTGTATGGCAGAGGGGTCTTTGAGCCTTGATTTCTTGATCATGATAATTTATTGGCCTAACGGACTCCTCAACAATTAAAGTTAGTTATGTGTTTATCCTTCACAGGTCATCGCAATCAACCCTAGCATTTTTTGGCTGTTTGTGGTTTCCTTACTAATGTTTTGTTTAGTAGTTTGCCATTCCTTTCTGAACGACCGAGGCTCATACCTTTGAAAAGATATGCCTGGACATCTACCCCCGGATGCTTTCGACCCCAGTATATCGGAACTGTTATACAGCGGCTACTTCCTGTCAGCCACGGACGCCAACTGTCTGAATTATACTGACCACATCAACCATCTCATATCGTTTGGTCAAGCCATGTGAGGCTAGCGCGATGTAGTTCATATATAAGTATAACACGGGCACATCTTTATAAAACATAAATGTGATGTCACCAAAAAAATGATATCAAAAACTTTTTTTTTTAAATCAATAAATGCGATAATATCAACAACAAACACTAGATAATGTCCACACAAAAAATGTGATAATGTCAAAAAAATAAAATAAAAAACATAATAATGTGATAATATCACAGGCAACACATGTGATAATGTCAACAAATTAATTTTCTTTTAAAGAAGAAAAAAAGATATTAGTCTGTCCTATATCAGACAAATTAAAGATAGGGATCACATGTTGGATCTTTTCCCCAGGATACGCTGGTGTTGTGGGAAACGAGCAGACGGACATACGGGCTGGCTCTGCATCATTGGGCGGGGATTTTAGTGTACGATAGTGTAGGAAGTCAGACGTGGTCAGGGCCCAGTAGATCATGTGTACAGTACACGGCAAAACAGATTACCGTCCAGGTTCTGCACTGAGTGACCAGAGGATCTGACCAATACTCAGTACGCAAGAGGAAGACCAGACGGACACATACTCAAACTTCTGCTGGCTAGCATTAAACTTGGAACTCTTCGCTGGCTGCTGAAGAATGTCCCGGGTGCTGTAATGTCGGTACTTGGCTCACAACTCACATCACCCCTTGTGCCAGGCAATTACTGTGAGCCGTTGACGCATGTTGGGTAGACGATATCCGGACACCTTTACACGGGGCATATGGATCTAGCAGAATATTGGTATAGATCAGTCGTCACTTCAGTGTTGAAGTGATGACTATCTCACCCGCCTCATTCACCATTTCCTGATGGCCGTCAACACGGGAGCATCAATCGATTGTAACATTCCACTTCATTGAGACTTGGAACCCGCGACCAGTCAAGCGTCTAGCAACTGCACACCCACACACCGCGTTATGTGATATTCTTCTCTCTTTCGCCCTTGAACCCCCAGTGGGGCCACGTCCTCCAACCAACCCACTCCCATTCTCAGCTATCCTTTGCACTTATGTCTGTTTCCTCGCCATATTATTGATGCCTCTGCTCCACAGTTCATGTGACTCCCGCTATTTCTTCTGCTTTGGGGATTCCATACAAATGTATTTCTAGTTGTACTAATTATAATTTCCTTGTCGGGTCTTAGTCAGATATGACTGAGCTACCTCATGACAGTAGACGGTACTACCTGTTCTGTATTAGAGCTAAATATTAGGCGGCAATCACCAAACCTGACAACCCACATTGTGCCAACGGACGTTGAGCGGAGGAGTGCAACTGGAAGGGTACAAGCGAGGAAATGCAATCTAAAGACAACATTTCATGGCAGGTCAGACCATACTCTAAGCCTGGGACGGCAACTGGTCTAGGATTAAAGCCCCGACAGCCGGACAGTTTGAATATTACCCTGCCGACCCGGCAGCTTCTGCATCTTGTCTTGTCCCAAATGTACTGGTGTTACCTTTACTCTTGAGTACAGTAGGCGGACCGAGACAGGGATAATGGTGTAAGGACAACTCATGGTCTGTAAATTAAGCCCAGGCTTTGTGTTATGGAGAGGTGTAACTCTATTTTACAAACTATCGTATGTCAAAACAGCAGGGTGCCAGTCAATCAGTCAGTCAGTCAGTCAGTCAGTCAGTCAGTCAGCCAGTCAGTCAGTTATAATCCTATCCACCAGCTCTGTGATGAAGGGTTTACTAACGCAGTTCATAATACCGCGTTCGAAGCACAGCTGCGGTTGATTCGACGGCAGACCGCGATGTGTCGGTTTTTATAAAATGGTATGAATGCTGCTCGTTCAGAAAGCAATTGCAAACTGTTAAACGTAAACTTGCCAAGCAATCACAAATAGCCAACAAATGCTGGGGTAGACTGTGACGTCCTGTAAAAGATATGCAACTAACTTTATGTTCTATCCAGCATCAGGATCTTCTCTTCCTTGTCCTCTGGTCTTTGTTTAGTTCTCTCCACGAGCTCCACGTTGGTCTATTTGATGTTACTGAACATATAACGAGTAGTATTTGATGTCGTTTCATCTCTCGTAAAACGATGGAAACGTTAGAATGTCAACCATACAGTTTAGATGGCTAGGTAACGTAATAAGATAGTCGATTTCATTATTGGAGTAACTCAAGCACAATAGCTGCCACAGATATTACGGGAGACTGATAGCTTGAATTTAATAACAGATCATGTTTGCCATTAAGTGCGAGGTTATCTGGGTTCTCTTCCACTCATCATCATCAACATGGACTATACCGATATATCATTGGCGATCATGTGTCGCCATCTCGTGGCTCATGTCTACAATTCTGCTTTGTAGCCCAAGTATCCATTTATTTATTTTTATGTCCTTATCTTGTTCATTTGAAATCTATTCTAGTACACATTCGAGAATGGACTTGAAGATGAAACGATGACTCTCGGTGCACTTTGAACAATTATATGGACTGAAAGGCTGGAAGAACGAACGAACGAAGGAACGAACGAACGAACAATCTTTATTTTCAAAGGGTTAATAATTGGACACGCAGAACCGTCTGACATACTGCCCTTCTTCTCTAATTCCTCTCATACATTATTTCATTCAACATCACATATGAAGCTAATCTTAGACAACAAAAGAACAATAAGCATTAATACGCATGAAAAATAATCAATTATACATGAATCACTGAGGCAATGTTTATCATGGGCATGATAAATACCTAAGGACGGTGCAACGTGCCATACATATGAGAATGTTTATTAACTAGTTGTCGTTTGAGATAATTTACCATTATTATTTTTAGTGGGTATTTAGTTTATACTGAGGTAGTATTCAAACAGATTGCGACTGTATGTATAATGATTGATGGTGTCTTTGATTTCTTGTGGAAGATTGTTCCACAACTGAGTGGCAGAGTATGCTAAGCTTGTTTTATATAAGTCTATCCTAGGTTTAGGGACATGACGTATATTTAGTCATTCGCTATGTCTTGCGTTATATTTAAAAAAATGGCTAAAGGTAGCTTGGAGCAGTTTGAAATAGGATTTTGTGAATTAGTTTAGCCTTATTAAAAAATAGGCGTTTGTGGAGTGGCAGTAACTGAAGCTCTTCATATAGGTTAGAATTGTCTGTAAGCTTATCACCATTGATTAAACGCCCTGCCCTTTTCTGATGTGAATAAAGGCGTTTTGTTATTGATTTGGACCATCCATCCCAGATTGTGGAGCAATAATCAATATGTGTTTGTATGTGGGAAGTATATAATATCTTTCTTGTGTTTTCGTCGAGGAAATTTTTAATTTTGGCAAGTTAGTATACTTTTTTGGCTATATGTTTAACTAGAGCATGATCATGGGAATTAAAGGTTCAATTTTGATCAATGATAAGACCCAGTGCCTTGTGCTCGATTAGACATTCTCTTAGACATGCTACCAATGTGCAGCTGAAGAGTTCTCTGCGAGTTTAGCGTGTGAAGTCTTTGCCTGGTTCCTATTAACATAGATTTTGTTTTAGAAATAATAATTTTCATGCGGATTGCATGACTCCAGTTTTTTATTAATCCTCGTTTCATTCCTGTTTCAGGATATTGCGGTCAACATCAGCATCTTTCAGCTGTACGTTGACTCCTAGGCTAGATTACGCTCATCAGCACGCCACGACTTTCTGAACGACCGGTTCCATACTCTCATAAGTCACTGATGCGACTCGAAACACTTCCAATACTCGTTCACTCACGTCAACCACGAGAGTATTCGGGATTAAGGAGAAAGCTGCTAACGCCTCGGCCAGGGAGCCGGCATGACTCCAGTTAACTACACTATTTATTTCCTGTTGCAGGGATAATTCTAGCACATTACGATCAATAGCGTTTGTATATACTGTGCAGTCATCAGCAAATAGATCGCATGACGACGACAGCTGTAAGGGAAGATCATTTATATAAATGGCAAATAACAGAGGGCCAAGTATAAGCCCCTGAGGTACTCCAGTATTAATGGTAATGGCTTGAGATAAAGATTTATTGTGTGATACTACTTGTTTTCTGTCTAATAAGAATGAGTTTATTAATGTCACTATACTAAAGCTTACTTTCACTGTTTCAAGTATTTCTTAATTAGAATAGTATGATCTATCATATCAATGCTTTTCTAAAGTCTGTTAACACCGCTCCACATAGAGTATTCTTGTTAATATTTTAATGCCAGTTTTCTATCATGTTTGTTAGGGCCGTATTACAGGAATATTTTGGCAGAAATCCTGACTGACTGTCAACTATTAGTTTATCGCGAACTAAGTGCTCTAGTGTTGTTTCGTGTATGAGCTTTTCTAGCGGTTTAGATAATCAGGATAACATGGAAATTGGCCTAATCGTCTAATGAACCAGCTTTTAAATGTGATACACTTTAGCGATTTTAAACGATGTTGGGCAGTGACCTTTGGTGAGACATTGATTATATACAAAAGTTAGTGACTCGCAGATCTACGTTGCAGCATAGCGAATGATCCGATTACTGATTCCATCTAGGCCTGATGAGTTATTGTCTTTTAGGTTACTGAGACGAGTAAATACTTCAGTGGTCGTCATTACGGTATGTTGAAGGGAATGTCTCCATAGCATTTGTTCTCACAGAATGATGATAATAAAGATATGTCAGGAGGCGCATCTGGTATTGCAGCCTTCAGTTGATTTATGTCGAACTGAATGAATCTACTGAATTGATCACATGTAACCTGATTTGATGGTAATGATTGTGATGATTTGAGTTTGTTTGTCAAGGTATTAATTGCTTTCCATACATCTTTAGTGTTGGTTTTATCTATTATTAAGTTTAAATATTGAGCACAACCCACCACTGGCAACGCTGATCGTATTCTGTTATGAACCAAAGGCCTATCCACGTCAATGTGGATAGGCCTTAGGTTCATACCAGAATACGATCAGCGTTGCCAGTGGTGGGTTGTGCTCAATATTTAAATTTCAAATCCCGAAACAACCAATAAATCTATTATTAAGTTCTTAAAATAGTTTTTCTTGTCCTTTCGAATAACTTATTGAACTTTGTTTCTCAGACTACGGTACACAGTTAGATCTCTATTTTTATGTGCCCTGTCCCGGACTCTCAAAGGTTCAACTAACATTGGCACCTTGCTGTCTTGACAGACGATAGTTTTTGCTTTAATAATGCATAATAACTTTTACCTATGGCGGCAACGAATGTGACTCAATCAATCAATCATGTGCCATGCCGGAAAGCGTGGGCGGTCATGATTCGCCATTTCACTCGATCACCAGAGTCGTGGATCAGCTCAGTGTTCCTGTCTCGTCCATGCCATGTGGCCAAGCCATCCAGGTATTTTCCTCTCGGTCTTCCTCTTGGTCTGTTCCCCTCGATCTTGCCAGCTGTCACCAAGTTCTCCAGTCCATTTCTTCTCATAACATGTCCAAAAAATTTTGACTGTCTACGTCTAATTTCTCTAATCAATCTACGATTTTCATTTGTCTCTTGTAGTACTTGGTCATTGGTTTTTCTATCTGTCCATGGTATTCTTTGCATTTTCCTCAGAAACCACATTTCTGCAGCCATCAGATGTTTTTCAGCTTGACTGCACATTGTCCAAGTTTCACATCCATACAAAAGAACAGGCTCTATGTATCCCCTCAACACTCTTTTTCTCGTTTCAATTGACATCATTTTATTGGTCAGAATGTTTTTCATCTTGCTAAAGGCTACCTTCGCAATGGCGATTCTTGTTCTAATCTCTTCAAGGCATCTGCCATCAGATGTTATGACTGTTCCGAGATAATTGAACCGATTCACTTGCTGAAGAATATTCCCATTTACTTGTATATTACATTGTGGTACTTCGTTCTTCCTAGTGACGACCATAACCTGTGTCTTCCTACAATTTAATTCCAACCCCAGCTGCTCACTGTGTACAACCACAGCGTCTACTAATTGTTGCAGATCCTGTGCATTGTCTGCAATCAATACTGTATCATCTGCATATCTAATGTTATTTATGTTTCGTCCTCCAATGCTGATTCCATTTAGGTCTTCTACATTTCTGAAAATATTTTCACTGTATAAGGAAAAAAGATCTGGAGACATTACACATCCCTGCCTAACACCTCTCTTAATAGGTTGGTATTGTCCTACTTCATTATCAATTCTTATGGCAGCTTGTTGTTTCCAATATATGTTTTTTATAAGTCTAATGTCTTTCCCATCAATTTGTAGATCTGCCAGCATATCCACAATGTTGACATGTCTTACTCTATCAAAAGCCTTTGTGTAGTCAATAAAGCAAAGATGTATATCCTTGTTTACTTCTAAAGCACGTTCAATAACTGTTCGCAGCATATACACAGCATTTACTGTACCCTTTCCTTCTACAAAACCACATTGTTCTTCCCCTATTTCAGGTTGTATTTTCTTCCTCACTCTTTGCATGATAATTCGTAACAAAATCTTTGTGATGTGACTCATTATACTAATTGTTCTATGTTGATCACATTCTAAGGTTCCTGATTTCTTTGGGATTGCAATAAATACAGAATTACATAATTCAGAAGGTATATCTCCAGTATCATATAATGTGTTCAGCAGTCTAGTGACTTGCTCTAGTCCAAATTCTTCTAAAGCTTTAATCATTTCTGTTGTGATGTTATCTGCACCGGGGGCCTTGCCAGCTTTCATATGCTTAAGAATGTGACTGATAAGGCCAATTTGCGCTGTAAATGTCCGTTCACAGTGGTTGCATGTGAACACGTGGTCATTTCCACCATCATGCACCATCTTACGTCTCACACGCTCGGTGTGTGACTTATCTGCAATAATTTTCTCCTTTGTCTTTATTCCATTTCTGATCTTTGCCCTCCATGCAACACGTTCAGCGGCGACTTGCTCCCAATGTGCATTATCAATGCCTGTATCAATCATGTCCCGCTTACACACATCTTTGTATCGTAGCAGAGGCCGACCCTGAGATCTCTTATCCATCTGTAATTCACCAAAAATGATGTCCTTTGGTATTCTACCATCATCCATCCTCCTAAGATGTCCTATCCATCTAAGTCTACGAAGACTGAGCATGGAATAAACCGTCACACAACCTGATCTTTCCAATACTTCAGTATTTGTAATTTTGTCTTGCCACTTAATACCAAGAATTCTTCGCAGACACCGCATATGAAAGCTGTTTAAATGTTTCTCTTGGTGTGAGTAAGTTGTCCAGGTTTCACTGCCATAAAGAAGAGTAATAAGGACACAGGCTTGATAGACAAGGACTTTTGTTTTGGCAGTAAGCTTCCTGTTCGCCCAAACTCTTTTTCTTAACCTGTTCATTGTTGTTGCTGCCTTACCAATCCAGATGTTGATTTCCTGATATAGGGATAATTTGCTATTTACCACTGATCCTAGATATGTAAAATGGTCTACCATCTCTAGTTCGGCGTCGTCAATAAAGATTGATGGTACCCCATGTGCACCTTGTGACATAATCCGTGTCTTCTTTTTGCTAATTGTTAAACCAAATTCAGAACAAGATTCTGGAGAATGCAGATAGTAGACATTGCAATTCTTCCTCAGAGTGGGTCGTAATTGCAGCATCATCTGCAAAAAGCAACTCTCTGATCAGTACCTTCGTAATTTTGGTTTTGGCCTTCAATCTCTGAGCATTGTAGAGACCGCCATCTGAGCGTGAGTGAATGTATATACCACCATCCTGATCACGAAAGGCATATTTCAGTAGAAGTGAAAAGTATATTCCAAAGAGGGTGGTAGCTAGTACACAACCTTGCTTAACTCCACTCTTGATTTCAAACTCTTCAGAAGTTGCACCATCAAACTTGATTATACCCTTCATGCCGGTGTGGAACGATTCCACAATGGACAGAAGAGTTGGTGGGCAGCCAATCTTCTTTAGTGCCTTGAACAGACCCTTACGACTGACCAGATCAAATGATTTTGTGAGGTCGATGAAGGCAATAAACAGTGGTTGATTCTGTTCACGGCATGTTTCTTGCATTTGTCGCAATGAGAATATCATATCAATGGTAGACCGGTTCTGTCGAAAGCCACACTGTGATTCGGGGTAGACTTGATCTCCTAGGACTTGAAGTCTGCGCAGAACAATTCTGGCAAATACTTTTCCAACAATACACAGAAGTGATATACCCCTATAGTTGTTGCAGTCGCTCCGATCACCGTTGTTCTTGTACTGTGTTATGATGCTTGAATCTTTGAAATCCTGTGGGACTTGTCCTTCTCGCCAGCAGAGCTCCATTAGCTGGTGGATCTGTAGAGTGAGTGTGTCTTGCCCACTCCTGATAACCTAAGTTCAACTACCTCGTATGTGATCCACGGGGGCTTGGTGTGATGTTTAACACGAACTTCCTTAAATGGAACATGCTTATTAAATACACTTAGAAAGGTCTTCAGCCAGTGGTTCAGAGCATCGTCTGGGTCAGGAATCTGGTAAACATAGTCCAGAGATGAGTTGAGTAAGTCTCGTAAAAAGACATCTTGATTGAAATTTTTTATAAGTTCTATATTTTATACGTATACGTTTGTGTTTCGGAGTTTTGGTACCTCTTTTCGACTACGTGCAACATACTGGATAGTGATCGCTCATTGCATTAATAGGTACAATACATTATGTGATGCTGTCAGCACACTTAGTATAAATATGATCTATAATTGTTGCAAATGATTTTGTTATTCTAGTGGCTTGTTTGACTAACTGTTGGAAGTTAAATGGCTCTATTGTATTTTCCCATGTTTTGTTTGATTTGTTAGTGTCTATGTTGAAGTCACCTAGCAGTATTATTTCTCTCGCGTTACTAAAGACTTCATCCATCATAGTGGTGAATTTTTCATACCAGATATTTCTAGCAATGGGGTTTCGATAAAGATAGCCAACTACTAGGATCAGCAGACCGACAGAACAACACATAGAAATACGGACGTGAGAGCGAGCAATTTGAAAGGTGGGTAGTTTGGTCGGTGGCTGGATTGATCTATCGATGGATGAATGGATGCATGAAGACAGACATAAAAACAGACAGAGAGGCATACAAACAGGCAGACCAGCAGGCAAGCAGGCTAGCAGACAGACGGACATAAAGACATATATATTGATATATAGAATGACAGAAAAATTTCTAGGCAGGAATGCAGGCAGGAAAACGGACAGAAATACACAAAGATAAATACATATTTAAGCAGACAGACAGGTGGACAGGTAGACAGAATGTAGGTAGGTAGATTGGTAGGTAGGTAGGTAGGTAGGTAAGTAGGTAGGTAGGTAGGTAGGTAGGTAGGTTTGTGGTTAAACCGGAGCACAGACAGACAGACAGACAGACAGACAGACAGACAGACAGACAGACAGACAGACAGACAGACAGACAGACAGACAGACAGACAGACAGACAGACAAAACGAAATAAATATTTAACGAAAGACAGAACGAACGAAATAAAAAACGAACGAAAGAAACAACGAACGAAAGAAAGAAGAACGAAAGAAAGAAAGCACAGAAAGAAAGAAAGAACGAAAGAACGATCGACCGTCGATCAATTGATCGGTAGGTAGGGAGGTAGAGAGGTATTAGGTAGGTAGGTAGATATATAGGTAGGTAGGTAGATAGCTAGATCGGTTAGATAGATAGGTAGATAGTTAAATAAGTAGACAGACAGTGAGACAGACAGTGAGACAGACGGAATGCTGGACTTGCGGACTAACGGAAGACGGACAGATGGAGGGAGCGAGCCAAAGAGACACAGATGGTGGGAGATAGACAGATTGCGAGATTTACGGATTGATGCATTGGCGGACTGATGGACTGACAGATAGATGGATGGAGAGAGAGAGACAGAGAGGATGAGAGCGAGATAGCTAGATATGGACTCAAACGTGATAACTAAAATAACACATTGTAGATTTGTGTGAGTGGCACTTCCTGCTTAAATCAATATCCATTATTTACTGTGTTAGCTGGGTAGAGACTGTCTATTATTATAGCGTAGACTATATTCTTACAGCATTCTTCGACATGTACAATTACGATGTTTCTGAATCTGTGAAAGCCTATGATTTCTGTCTACTAGTTTCTTAACCTGATATATGTTTACAAGTTTCTTGTCCTGAGTTCTGATGCCTGGTTTATCCTGCTGGCGTTGATGCTGTATACGTACGTTAATATTGATTGGGACAATTATAAATATATAACAGTCACGAATGCTAGTATTACATGAGACGGATGGTGGTGTGTTGGCGAATGGAGATGCTTATTTGCAACCACAATCCAAGATGATTGACATCTTCATGGCATGTGTACTCAGCCGTGACAGATGTAAGATTATGTCTAGATGCAAATACAATTGGCGTGGGGATTCTGATAGGAAGGCCGGTCAAGAACTCGTGTATATGACTTTCTTCTTCTTCTTCTTCTTCTTCTTCTTCTTCTTCTTCTTCTTCTTCTTCTTCTTCTTCTTCTTCTTCTTCTTCTTCTTCTTCTTCTTCTTCTTCTTCTTCTTCTTCTTCTTCTTCTTCTTCTTCTTCTTCTTCTTCACAACCAAATTCATAGTAATCTTCATTATCATCGACACAAAAGAGGAGAATGGAACATTTAAGAGATGGAATGTGATCAGAAGACAATTAATGCTCATAACGGTCCTCTTGGGGATACTTCGATTTATCATGCAGTCTATAAACAACGCCAACCAGATGCTAGAAGACGCTTGAGATGCCACAAGTCTAGCCTGGGACCACCAGGTCAATCGTCAGAGCCATCACGGGGTCCCAAAGAGTTATACCATTGAGTACACTCTGAGAGAACATCGTCTGGGGGTCAAGCCACACAGGAATACAATTGATCGGGATGCCTGTAGGTCTATCTTTCTGACCTCACCGCAACACGAAACAGGCGGAGTAATTACGGATTACCCCCACACACTCAGCTATTCTTTTATCAGAAACAGTTGACGCAATCACACACACACACACACACACACACACACACACACACACACGCACACACACACACACACACACACACACCCATGCTTACACTAGAAGCTACATTGACCTGGGAGTAACAGACCAAGTCTTTCCTTGCTGCAAGAAAGATCCTCGGATCTTTCAACGTGCCTTAATTAGCTACCTTCAAATATTCACGGCGTCTTAAGTGATTAATAATGATCCTTACTTTGTGTAAGTAATTATAGGAACCACGGTAATATGGTGTTAATGCGCTTGCTGACCAAACCTATAGACCTGTTTGGTCCCCAGCCATGGTGGGATATTATTTTTTTAACATCATCATGTCTAAGGTATTATTACATTTGTCATCGTCACAATAATCACCGTCTTCCACTTTTGCAGTCAAGCGTCGTAGGAATAAATAGGTGACGTTTCAAAGCCTGGTGGATGGCGTTGGATAGTGTCTTTCCTTGTGACTGTATATTGTCTCTATTGATGTAAATTAATTTTTTTTTTTCGGACTTCCTCTTACTTCTTATCAGAATTTTTTTTTGTTTTTTTTTTGTTGGGGGGGGGGGGGGGGGATGTAGCGCCAGTGCTGTTGGTTGATAATGTTGCATTCTAACGAGCTGGCTTCAACATTTGATGATCTTATGTCTTTGATTATAAGGCCCAGGGTATTATCCCAGCGTTTGTCTGAGAACATCCTTTCTTGCTCGGTCATGGATAGTTAAGTTGACAGTACTCCTCAATCGTTCCATCTCACGGGTGTTGATTTTGTGTATGTGTGAATTGGATATTACTATTATTCTTATTGTTATGAGGGTGGGTCGAACCCAGATCCATGTGCTCCGTTTAGAAAAGCCTCTTTCAAGTGAAATTTGAAATCAAGCCCATAGGATTGTTATCAAGGGTAGCAAGCTACTGAGCTAACTAGTTCTTCACACAAATTATTGCGTGAGAAAATAAGCTATTTTTAGATATATCAAGTCAATCTCGATATATACAAGTCTATCATGGATAATCGGCAGAGTTGTGAATAATTACGCGGACGTGGTTTGATATAATACTGATGAAACCATCATGGACAGATAGAAGAGTAATGAAGATAGTTTGCAAGAGGTTAACAAGCACAAAGAATGGTTACTCGCATCACAAGACAACATAATCTCCATGAGTACATCGCTGGAAGTGAACGCTGAAGTACATCGCGATAACGGGAAAGTGGGAGTGAAAATATAAATACTAGAGAAGATGACTGAGTGGAGTTTTTAGCTGACTGAAAAACTGACATCACAACACACGGGACATTTCCATATGTGCTCCTTCTTCATCTTCTACAGCCAGCGGAGAGTCCCAATACTAATGATTCCAGTAGCAGTCTGATTATGTGTCCGTCTGGCATTTTCTTCGAGTGGAGAAAATGATTTAGTTTGGTATAATGGTATGGAGGGACATCTACACCGAAAACGATTGACAATACAAGAGACGGAAGGCTGTGGCCAAACATGATCACCATCGCCACACGGTATGGACTACAAGAAGATTGGCAGTACACGAGACAGGAGTCTGGGGACAGACATGATCACCAACACCACACGGCATGGACTATAAGAAGATTGGCAGTACATGAGACAGAAGGCTGTGGACAGACATGATCACAAAGGCCACACGGAACTGTCTAGAATAAGAAGAAATAATATGGGTCTCATTACTGACAATAACCTGACAACATACACATGAAACAATAATTATTTGGGTCTCATTAATGACAATAACCCGAAAACATACACATGAAACAATAATTATTTGGGTCTCATTACTGACAATAACCCGAAAACATACACATGAAACAATAATTATTTGGTTCTCATTACTGACAATAACCCGAAAACATACACATGAAACAATAATTATTTGGGTCTCATTACTGACAATAACCCGAAAACATACACATGAAACAATAATTATTTGGGGCTCATTACTGACAATAACCCGAAAACATACACACGAAACAATAATTATTTGGGGCTCATTACTGACAATTACCCGAAAACATACACATGAAACAATAATTATTACTTACGGCATGGTGGTCCAGTTGTCTGATATAATATGCCCATTGGTGGCGATCTGTGAATAGAAGAATATTCTTTTTTGTGAGTATAAAAAACACTATAAGTGAAGAATATACTGTGTTGTGAGTATAACATTATAAGTGAAAAATATACTGTGTTGTGAGTATAACACAATGAATGAAGAAATCTAGGATACATCAGTAAAGTCATTGAAAAATACACTACCGTATTGTATTATGGCAAATAGATTAGTATGCAATGTAACCATGATGATCATAAAACATATATGCCATTATTACTCTTCAGCATGGCAGTGAAGCTTGGTCAACTTGCTCACTCCAAGAGAAACGTTTCAACAGCTGTCACGCGGCTTGTCTGCGAGGGATGTGTGGTGTTTAGTGACAAGACAAAATCACAAATGCTGTAATATTTGTGAGATCAGGTTGTGTGAAGGTTTGTTCCTTGGTAAGTCTTCGTAAATGTAGATAGATAGTGTACATTAGGAAGATGGATGACGGTTGCAAAGCAAGTCGCTGACAACGGTAGAATACCAAAGGAAATCTAGATTTGGTGAAAGACAGTTGGGTGAAAGATCTTGAGCTCGGTCTCAACTACGGTGGAAATAAGAGTGTAGGCGGGACATGAATGATACAGGCATTGATACTGCAGCTTTTGAGCAAGTCACCGCTGATCGAGTTGCATGGAGGACACAGATCAGAAATGGAATAAAGACACATGCTATAATTATTGCAGATAGGCCACACGCCCAGCGTGTTTTGCTTGATGAAAGAAATGACTATTCTTTCGCTGCATTCATTGTGGAAAGTTAGTTAGTTAGTTAGTCGACAGATCATCCTCATTGCACATCGACCATTCAGTCCATAAGTGCTCGGATCCCCTCCTCAGCAAATCCCGCAGCGTGTAGCGGCTAACGACGCCAGTTCTGTGTTGGTTTATCAATCTTCTTTGGCTTCCTGCGTAGTGTTCTTGTTTGGCCACCCCTCTTTTAATTTGCTGCTCTCGCAGTCTGGCCATTGTTGTAGATTCACAGTCATCACTTGGTTCTCGCAAAAGTCTTACTTCTCGTAGAGCATTCAGAATGTCGACCAGGTCCATAGCTCGTCCGCCCTCCACAGTAGCCTCACCTGCGAGCTTGTCAGCCCGCTCATTTCCTTGTACTCCCGCATGCCCTGGCACGAAGATGAAACTAATCTTTGCCAGTCGAGACCGCTCCAGAGGCAGCAACCATTCTCTTCGGATCGACCCCTCCTCTATCCTCTTGATCATGTTCATTGAGTCGCTAAGGAAACAAGCCCTAGTGAATGTCTGTGTCTCGAGCCATGTTATTGCTTTACTTACTGCCATGACTTCCATGGTCAGGCTACTTGTGGTTTCAGTAAAAGCACCAGAGTCCTCCTTCACAATTCTCCCTCCGGCCCGAGCTGTAAAGGCCCATGAGCTTCTCACATGTCGGACGACCGACCCATCTGTGTAGATGACCGCGTCACCGTCTAGCGAATTCTCGAAAATCAACGCTTGTACTTTAGCCTCAACAGCAGCCGGATTTTCTTGTCTGCATTTTCTGTCAAGGTGGATGCAAACTGAAAAGGATGTGCAGAAGTCTGTTGGCACTTGCACCCACTCCTCGCCAGGTTCTAAGTCCGCAAGTGAACACATCTGTTGAAGAATGTCTTCGGCTTGACCCATCCACGACCGTCCTCTTTTTAACCTGCTGCCCTTCACCTTCCTAATTTCACTATGCAGTGGAAGTTGTGTGTTTGCGTTAATTCTGAGGTAGGCGCGTGCCCTGCAACCTTGTATTCTCTCGTCAATGGTTGGAAACCCAAGAAGGTAGCGCATCGCCCTGCATGCTGTATCTCTTGTACATCCAAGAATAATGCGCATAGCGTCATTTTGTATCCTTTCCATCCTTTCTATCTGCTTATGGCTGAGAGTCAGGATTGCCATTGCATACTCCAAAACAGACATGACCAACCCCTCGTACAGAAGACATAGATGGCGCTGCTCACAGTTTGCTGCCGCCATCACCCGCATCGCTGCCAAACCCCGCTTGGCCTTTGTTATTACCTGGTCTATGTGAACATTATAAGCAAGGCTTCGATCAAACCGTATCCCCAGGTAATTCATTGCCTGCGTTCTTTCCACCGTCTCTGAACACAGCATTACAGTTGGTGTTGGAGTGTTGACAATATGATTATTCAACGAGAACCAAGTCACTGTTGCCTTTGTTGGGTTGACCATTGCCCCAGCATCATCACACCAAGTACTTATGCGATTGAGTTCGGTTTGTAGTTCCACAGCAACCTCCTCTCTATCCTTCCCCTGGCGATACACTAAAACATCATCGGCATATGTCAATGTCCTGCCAGGTCCAGTAATCTGCTCACTGGTGATTCTCACTGTGTAGGCGTTGAACAGTACCGGCGATAATGGTGATCCCTGTGGTAGGCCAGGATATATTGTTGTTGGTTCCGAAGTCCAACTGCCACATCTAAAAACTACTTTCCGTTGGAAGAGGGCTGCAGCGATCCAACTAAGGAGGAATGGACTTACGTTTAGTTCGAGAAGCTGAAACATTAAAAAATCCAGTGGTACTCTGTTGTATGCGTCCTCAAGATCAATCGCCGCAGCAACGGTTTCAGTGCCTGAGTGGAAACCTTCATTGTGGAAAAACATTTACCACGCGAATCGGTCTGATCATTCACTTTCACCACCGCCATGGATTGTAGTTATGACTTTTTTGAAGCACAATTTAACAAACTATCGTCTGTTATAACGGCACGATGTCAACATATATATTTGTCGATGTCTCTGTCTCTTAATTCTTGTCGGTTATCTATTGCATCTTCCACCTTTGCATCTCTTAATGTTGTCAATGTGCATGTTTTACTGTGTCTTTATGTGTGCCTCTGCCTGCCTACTTGCCGTGTTGAGTGCTTCAGTGTTAGGTCAACTGCCTGATTGTCAGTCTGATGTTGATCTATGCAAACACAGAAGCCTAAAGCAATATATGTATGCTTTATTGCCAGGTACATTTCACTACATCGGCTGGCCGAGTGGCTAGAACTCCGGGCTCTCCTTCGGGAGGCCCGAGTTCGAATCCTCGGTAAGGCGTGGAGTTTTTTCTGTCTGGGGCAAAAAGGAAACTCTAACCTGCCCAGTTCGCGGCAACTAGACTAGCCAGGCGGGCCTTAATTCCACAAGCTCAAGATCCCCCTGTCCTACACCGCAAGGTATTATAGGCAGTAAATAACAGTATGACAGTCAGGAACATGATGATAGCAGATGCTCCATATTCGAAAGATATGTGTGCTTAAATTCACTAAGGGAATATCCTGTTTCGAGGTAGTTATTTCTTCTATAACGTTATATTCCCGTGTATTTGTCTGTTTATACGTCTGTTGCTTATCCAGACCATCCGTTTTCTCCTCTCAATGTGTTACTTTTTAAACCATCCGCGTTACTCCTCTGAATGTATTACTTGTTAAACCAATTAGCTCTCAAAGGCCATAAACCAACACAAACGGTATATATTTCTGAAACTTACAACCGTGACATTTGCAGCAAGAAGCAACCTTACACCCGCTATCAGTAACCAATCAGAAAGCGCTAGCATATCAAATACCACACAAAATATACAGTATACCAGAACCATGCATCCGCCATCAGAAAGCCAGACTGTAAAACCAGATAGACGCAGAGAATAACCCACATCTAGAACAAGAGCCATAAATCTGGCATTGTCATGAAGTCCAGGCGGTGACGTCGAAATAATAAGCGAAACGGTAATTTGACGGAGAGATCGATGCTTCGTGGTCATTAGTTCTCGTGTTTTTACTGATAACTTCCGGTCTAGAAATTGCGTTGCCTTCTTGTATTAATTCGCTTATTGCGAGACACGAGAAGTTACAAGAAGCTAGAAATCCAGTCCGGGCAAAGAGGCCAATAAAGTTGCAAGTGGGGTATTATACACCCATAGGTAAGCGACTCGTGTACGACGAAGCACGTCAGCAGTTTATACAAAGGGGTATGTCTTTCTGTAGACTTAAAGAGTTTCAAGGCCAGAAGTTTGATTTAACTTCACCGGGTTTTATCCCATATGGCACAGTCTCTGTCCGCAGGACGGCCTACCCTAAGTGTCCCGCAAAGCGCGAATTCCGTAGCTCCAGCGACGATCCTTTGAGTCTCCGGGAAAATGCACTCGTGTACCGAATGAGATGGTAAGGAATCGAACCTACAGCCCTCAGATAGTGCGGCAGGCGGCCACGGAGAACCCCGTATCCGTAGATGGGATGTTCTAGTACTGGTCTTGCATACCTCGGAGGATTCTGGGCTTGGGGAGGAGACAGAGAGCTATTTGACACTGTGGCTGATTAGTTAGTGCTTTGGTACCGGGAGAAAGTCTCTACACTAACTTTGGTACCGGGAGAAAGTCTCTGCAATAACTTTGGTACCGGTAGAAAGTCTCTACACTAACTCCACTTCACATGTGTTTGTATCTGTGTATGCTTGTGTGTGTCTGTGTCTATGTATATATGCATGTGTATATCTGCGTATATATGTGTGTATGTGTCTGTCTGCCTGTCTTTTAACGTTGACACATGAATTCTGCAAGTTTGGTGTATGTTTACAGTATTCATTTTACAATGCTTACTTTAAAAAAAAAAAAAAAAAATCAATGTGCATGTAATATTTATAATAAGACGCCAGCATGACCGAATGTATACCAGCCCCCGCTCTGTAACTTCCGGTGTGCTGATATCAAGAAAACCGGTTTAACTCCTACACCAGTTAGGTGAACATAAATGTTCAATTCTCGCCCTTGATATAGAAACCTAAATAGCAAGTACCTCATAAGTCTGAGTGGGTTCACCTGAAGGTCCAGGGACACTGGTAATAGGGAAAGCTAATCCACACGCAAAAATCAGTCCAGTACACTTATAAGTGGTAACACTTGTATGGACAACGCTTGAGTTCAAATGAAGCGAGCACACACACACACAAAATATCCATGATAGATACATGGTTTATAAAAGATGAGTATTTGGAAGGGCTGATTGTAAGACAGACCTGCGTGTTCATTTAGTTACCCCTAGAAGTCCATTCGGTCGTGTGTTCGTTGGTTCGTCCGTTGTTTCACTTCGATGAATGCTGGATCTTGTTCAGAACTTACACAACCTGACTGGGATTGCTCTGCACTTACAGTCTTTCAGAAAGTTCTCAACAACCAATCAGCCGCTCTGACCACGGGTGATCATGTACATTGGTATGTCAGCAATAGAAACTCACACCAAGTCATGCAGAACAGATTTCGTAAAACGTAGGACTTCGAGGAGACTATCCTTCGTCAGCAAAAAGATGCTCCAAACACAGTAAAGAACCACACAGAAGACACTACAATGTTTACAAAAATGCATACTAACCGTATGAAAAAGATTTTTAAAAGTTAGAACAATGAAATGACAATTTAAAACATTAACATAATGTACTACTTTTCTCTCAAACGCAGACTGTGAATGTCAGTTTTTCATGCTGGCATTCTTCAACAGGACCAAAGCGGAGGTATGAGCAGAGATATATACCACAAAGAGGTGCTTTTCCTGCCAGTCTGTCAGCATGTTCATTCACCCCGCACTCCAGCATGGCCAGGGCAAAAAAATCCATACAATTCTCACAATCTGTGACCTCTAAAGTGAGGTGAGCCATTCCATACGAAATATTCCTTTCTCCACTTTACTAAGCATACTCCTTGTGTCCGTGATGAAGACAATATGTGTTGCAGTGGTCTCCTCTAACCGACGGAATGCCGCCGTGACTGCTCCCACCTCCATTCTCATGTTGGAGGTCGTAGCCTCATATGCCATACTCTCCTTTTTCATGTATCGCTCATTCGTCTTCGCAATGAAACCCCAACCACTCTGTCTGTTTCTCACCACTGACCCATCAGTATAGATCACAATGTCACCTTGATGTGTGTTACTCTGGATAAGTTGTTGCACTTCAAACTCTGTGCTGCCCGTTGCCCATTCTCTGCACTCACGACCCATTGTTACTATTACATTGTTCCAGTTCGTCCTGTCTGCCGGTACTCCAACCTTCTCATTTTCACAACTAATGTCAGTATACCACATCAAGTAATGTACAGACTAAAAAGAACCAGAAGAAGAGGCCGACAATGTAAACGGTAAACAGAGTGAATAACAGAGTCCATGGGAATGTCGATATAAGAAGGACATAAAGGCACTCTGCCGCTGTTTGTGCTTCACCTCGACACCGCGAAGTGCAAGATGAATAAGATGAGATATTGAGATTATTAAAATATTGGGACTATAGTATCTTGTAGTGTAGGACTGTGGGACTATAGAACCTTGTGGTGTAGGATAGTAGGGCTATAGAACCTTGTGGTGTAGGACAGTGGGACTATAGAACCTTGTGGTGTAGGACAGCGGGGCTATAGTAACTTGTGTTGTATGATAGTGGGACTAGAGTAACTTGTGGTGTAGGACAGTGGGGTTATAGTATCTTGCGGTGTAGGACAGTGGGACTATAGTAACTTGTGGTGTAGGACAGTGGGATTATAGTATCTTGCCGTGTAGGACAGTGGGGTTATAAAACCTTGCGGCGTAGGACAGTGGGGGTTATAGTATCTTGCGATGTAGGACAGTGGGACTATAGTAACGTGTAGTGTAGGACAGTGGGATTATAGTACCTTGCGGTGTAGGAGAAGAGGACCTTGGGCCAGAGATATTAAGACTTCTGGCTTGTGCGGTGGCCGCGAACTGTTCACGCTAGGGTTTTCTTTTTACCTTAGAAATAACAAAAGAATCCACTACCTTACCGAGGTTTTGAACCCGTGTCTCCAGTACTGGAATTCGATTTTCTAGCCACGCAGAAAAACGCTCCTCACGTATTAAATATGAGGAGAAAGAAAATGGGCTCTTGAAGTATAAAAAGTGTGTGATCGTAAAGGGGTTCTTCCATTAAAACTCTCAGGAGACCTAAACCACATGAAAAAGAGATTTAGAGAGAAATAAAGACAGTGAGAAATAGAGAGTGAGAGAGAGAGAGAGGGAAAGAGAGAGAGAGAGAGAGAGAGAGAGAGAGAGAGAGAGATGAAACAACTGCTAGTGAAGGGAAGATATCGAAGTGTTTTGGTCTGAGGTGATTAAAGTCCTATTCTCCATTGTTGGATGCAAGATTGCGGAAGAAACTGGGATCGAAACACATGCTCTGTGCCCCCGCACACCAGTCTGCTGTGTATCGTGCTCTATCTTTATCTTCATTACTTGTGTATTCTTCTCCATGCCATTATTGGTGCTCTCTACTATGATTGACACCTAATTGTTTATACTTTCGTCATCACATATTTACCTGTGTCATTCTTTTAATGTTCACTCCCTTTGAACCATCGCGTGCTGCATACACGTGATGCTACAGCCCAACTGATCGGTGTAGGGGTTGAATACATTACCTCGGCTTCATAACACTAGGTCTTTAAGAAGGTACACTCATATCCATTCGGCCATTCTGGACTCCAACCGTTTCACGCGCATGATATCTTTTGTTCACACACCCACTTGCCATCTGTGCTGTTTCGCCATCTTTCCCCTTTAACCCATGCCATTCGTGCCGTTACTAATGAGATTGACCTGTTCCCGAGGCTGCGCCCCTCCTACCTTTTCTTTAAGAAGGTACACTCATATCAATTCGGCCATTCTGGCCTCCAACCGTTTCACGCGCATGATATCTTTTGTTCACACACCCACTTGCCATCTGTGCTGTTTCGCCATCTTTCCCCTTTAACCCATGCCATTCGTGCCGTTACTAATGAGATTGACCTGTTCCGGAGGCTGCGCCCCTCCCACCTTTTCCACAACAAATTACTATTTTCCTATAGTTCCTATCAGTCGACCGAGTGTGACCATAGCTCTCAGTTTGAACTGTACATTCGGATAGCGTTTCATTTTGGTTATTATCCTGACGACCGAAATACTTGAGCTAATCAACTTTTTTTCAATTGTCAACTACATTAAAACCTAAGTTTACATCAATAATCCGCCCGAAAACAATCTGCGAAATCCGAAACCGACGAAAACGAGGCAATTATATCAATATGAACCAGTTTAAATCCAATTAATTTGTTCTAAACCAGTGGTTCTAAACCGGTGGGGAATTCTTAGAGTTTCCCGGGGTGGGGGAATTTAAGATTATTTCAAGATTGCATTAATACAAGAACCAGTTACTTGATATTGTTTTTCCCTCTATATTTTACGGTTCTGTACTTCTCACCCTAATGAAGTTCGTTTTATAACGTAAGTAGACCCGCAAATAACGTTTTATATAGATGTCTAGACTTGTTGTAGTATGTGTTATTAAATTTAGCTTCCATTTTTATGTATACTGTGTAAGGCTGGGGGGATATATAGGGAGGAAATTCGAAAAGGGTGGGGGGGGGGGGGGATGACGTTCTGAACATATGGTAAAGGGGGGCATGGGCCAAAAAAGGTTGAGAACCACTGTTCCAGACACTCCAAAATAAATACCAAAATCACATTTTATAGAGAATAAATATAGAGTTTAATACTACTTTTCGGCCCCAGACTTGTCGCACCTATGCCGTGCCTAGGGACGCTGTGTATGCCAGTGCGACGCTTGAATATTGCAAATCATCCTCTGCTGGCCTTAAAATCACTAAGTACAATAGCACTCGTCCGAGGCATTTTCTTAATGAGATAGGCATACAACAATCTGGTCTTTTCAAATATGATTGTCTACGAAACAGAATCATCATGTGTTTTTGATTTATCCAAATTAATAACTGTTCGACATCTTTAATTGTTTGCGATCACTGTTTCGTTAGCATATTCACGCCTTTCACTAGATTAGCCTCATTTATAGCTTCCTTTTTCGCCACAATGGAATTTATTGTGAATGGCGACTTCCCGTACATGCGACAGATTTCAGCAATCTTAATGCCGCTGTCGTATTTTATTATTAGCAAATGATACTCACGCAACGAAAAACAACGCCAAAATGAGCAGAAGAACGCATGAGTCCTTTGTTTTCGCGAAATTGGCATTGAGGTCAGGTGGGCGCATCGACAAAATCGGAGACAACAGACGAAAACCGAGACAAAGTTATTGCGGAAAAAAATCGACGAAATCGGAAACCGACGATAACCAAAAGCAATGAAAACTGAGGTTTTACTGTAGTTGTATCATAATCTCTTTGCTGTTTATGTGATGATGAAGGCTCTTGCCATAACATTCTTTCCGTCACTTATGATTGTGTTCTTTTACCGCCAACCAACCCCACTTCTTCGTTTCTTTGATTCCGAACGTTAAATGCATCAAGCGGGAAAAACTAGCATTATGTGCATTTATATACCCGCCTTTTACAGTGTGTACCCCATGTATTATTGAACCAGCTTTACCTTGCTCAGAAAATCAAAGAATACTTAATTCTGCTGCAAATTGCCAGAAAATGCCAAGCATAAATGGCTTGTCCCTACAAATTTAGAAAGCTTTACATGAAATAGTAATATAACTTAATGTCATTGAATGCAAAGCTCACTTTATCTCCAACGTTTACATCAAAATACCGATGTATTATCATTTTGTGCAGTTTTCTAGCGTTTCCCGAGTTTACTAGTTCACTTATCTTCCTTGATGTTTACTTTCAAAAACATTATGGAACCCAAGTGGCTTTAATCCGCAGGTAATGATGGGACAAGGGACACTATTGCTATGTAAATTTGGAAGTATTGATTATAGCAGGGTCAGTTATTGCGCTTGAAATACAAGGGAGATAAACATGTTAATGGAAATGTTATGTAAATCTTTGCTATATAAATTAGATCATGCTTAACTTAGAAAAATGGAAAATACAATTCTCTTGCGTCCTGAACTTATTCGTAATGACAGGTATAGAATAAGCAGGAAATAAATCTCTCCTATGGACAGCAACAAAATGATTACTAGTATTTTAAATTTGCTTTCAAACACGCGAAGTAATGAAAACATGAAAAGGTGTATTTAAATTCATAAACCCATCAAATTCAATAATTTCTATGGAAATTGCATAGAGTGGATCTTAATGTCGCTGCTCGGAGACGATATCATGTTTGGTTAGACACACACACAGTAAGAGGAAACTGATAATCATTAGGAAAGCTGCACAATAAATATAATAAGATCAGACTAAAAGGTTCGCGAGCTGATTTTCATTTAGTCTTTAAGAAAAGTTACGTTACGAGCTTTACGTTACTACTTTAAAATAAAGAAGAAGATACACACTACATGTGGTCACAAGGGAGGGGCATATTTCTCTAGTATACTTTGGTATTGCTTAGGGTATTTTTTGTACTGATCTTGTCTTTTAGAATAACAACTTTGAATCAGCCACCGACGTGTGGTGACACAAGGAAATCGTCTACAGCAAGGTACTGCCTGAATCACTCTCCGATAAACGACCGCATCCTATCCCGTGGACCTCGTCTGATGGATCTAGAGAAAACCGGCGATGTTGCTCGGTGGAAGAGGCACTGGACAGAGATGATGAATTGGCACAAATTCGCTGGACAGCTTTTTTGGATTGAACTGATACAGCATTGACCCTGTGTCCCAGGAGATGACCTACTTGCTGTTCACCTGAAACCCACCATATAACTTGCCGTCGGTTGTGACACCACTGCCAGCAAAGCCACACAGGGATCCCTTCTACCCCGTCTACCCTGAATACCCCATCTACTCCGTCTACTCTGAATACCCCATCTATTCCGCCTACCTTATATACCCCGTCTACTCCGCCTACCTTCTCTACCCCGTCTACGCAGTCTACCCTATCTACCCTATTTACCCCGTCTATCCTGAATTCCCTGTCTACCCTATCTACCCCGCCTACCTTCTCTACCCCGTCTACGCAGTCTACCCCATCTACCCTATTTACCCCGTCTATCCTGAATTCCCCGTCTCTCTATCTAAACCGTATACCTTAAATATTCCGTCTAGCTCGTCTACTCCTTCTACCTTCTTTACCCCGTCTACGCAGTTTTACCCCGTTTGCCCTATCTACCCAGTTTACCCTGAATATCCCCTATCTTGCCTACTCCGCTTACCCAGTCTATCACAACTACCATGTTTACCCGTGGTATTCCGTACATGCATGTTTTCCTAGACAGTTTAAACCCCTGATCGCTATCATCATCTTCTTCTTCTTCTTCTTCTTCTTCTTCTTCTTCTTCTTCTTCTTCTTCTTCTTCTTCTTCTTCTTCTTCTTCTTCTTCTTCTTCTTCTTCTTCTTCTTCTTCTTCTTCTTCTTCTTCTTCTTCTTCTTCTTCTTCTTCTTCTTCTTCTTCTTCTTCTTCTTCTTCTTCTTCTTCTTCTTCTTCTTCTTCTTCTTCTTCTTCTTCTTCTTCTTCTTCTTCTTCTTCTTCTTCTTCTTCTTCTTCTTCTTCTTCTTTCGTTCGCTTGAAATATGCCTATAACTGCAATGTTGTCTCTTGTATGAATCTAACAGTCTTTTTTAGTTCACTCAGCGGTCCATAGAGTTTATCTTCCACTGTTGTCTCTCTAGGCCAGAAGGTTCGCCTGGATATGTTGTAGTTTGGGCACGCACACACGCACGGCATCTATTATGGTAACATTCGCCGTATTATGTCAGTTACACGATCCTGCATAAGGCTGGTCAGCTCTACCTGGCAAGACGTGTCTAGGGTATGGGTCAGTCGGCTCTGAATGATGTTTACACAGTCCATCCCGTCTACCCTGTACACACCTGTGTTTTCACATGTGCTCAATGTGATCTGATTAGTATGGGTCACTCTGTAGCCAAAATTCGGTTGTGCCCCAATGTCCTTGCAAATCTTGACATGATAAATGCCCTTGTTGTCTTTCCTTGTCTTACCCAGCCGAAAAGAATAATTTGTCGATTCTTGTGCACGCGCGCGCGCGCACACACACACACACACACACACACACACACACACACACACACACACACACACACACACACACACACACATACAATATCATCCGACACGTAAAACTGTACATATGTTTCGTATGTAATCTACCGCAAAGTGTTATTAACCATATCGTCAATTTACAAGTACAGTCACCCACACGAGATCGCTGAAATCGTTTCTATATGGCCACCAATTCACTTGACAACTGCTTTGATCCGCGTCAATATCTGTTAAGGCTTGCTTATGATCTGATAACTAGTTGCATTAGCCTGCAGTCGTCATATGTCTTGTATCAAAAACTACTGACAATAAATAACCCTGACAATACAATAACACTGACAATACAATAACACTGGCAATACAGTAACTACAATACAATAACACTGACGATACAATAACACTGGTAATACAATAGCCCTGACAATACAATAACACTGACAATACAATAGCCCTGAAAATACAATAACACTGACAATACAATAACACTGACAATACAATAACACTGACAATACAATAACACTGACAATACAATAGCCCTGACAATACAATAACACTGACAATACAATAGCCCTGACAATACAATAACACTGACAATACAATAGCCCTGACAATACAATAACACTGACAATACAATAGCCCAGACAATACAATAGCCCTGACAATACAATAACACTGACAATACAATAACACTGACAATACAATAACACTGGCAATACAATAGCCCTGACAATACAATAGCCCTGACAATACAATAGCCCTGACAATACAATAACACTGACAATACAATAGCCCTGACAATACAATAACACTGACAATACAATAGCCCTGACAATACAATAACACTGACAATACAATAACACTGACAATACAATAGCCCTGACAATACAATAACACTGACAATACAATAGCCCTGACAATACAATAACCCTGACAATACAATAGCCCTGACAATACAATAACACCGACAATACAATAACACTGACAATACAATAACACTGACAATACAATAACACTGACAATACAATAACACAGACAATTCTTGATCAACGTCTGAGCTACCCTTAATTATTTGTATAATATTTTTTACCGTTTTAAAGCCGTTTATCCTTCTTTTTTCTTTATATATTTGTATCAATTCTTTATCTCGTGGTGGGACACAGGATAAATAAATTTTTTAAAAAAAATAATTAAACAATAAAACGAACATAGGTTTCCACTGCTAAAAGCAAGTGTGAAAATTGTTTTGGCCATACCAGTGTCCTCAGCAGCAGTAGATCGCTTATTTAGTGCAGCTGGGTTGTTGTTGAGTAAGTTACGATAACGGATGTTACCAGCTCTCGTTATAAACTCTGTGTATATCAGATTTGCATGTAAGATGAAAATTGTGGAAATGGTTCAGGGATTACCTGGATTAACTGAATTATTAGAAACAGTTGATCAGCAGGAAATTGATAATGTGCTGAATGAGCAGAGTGAATCAGAAATAGAATGAGAGTGTCAGAATGACACTGAATTGTCATATTTAGATTAAACTTTGTTTTAATAAAATACTCTTGAATCTTAAATTTAATCAATTCTGTTGTTTTACATGTCTATTTGTACATGTAGTTCTATTTAGTAGACACTAACCCTAAACTTTCATAAATTTCATAATAATATTTGAACTACATGTAGTTCTATTTAGTAGACAATAACCCTACACTTTCATAAATTTCATAATAATATTTGAACTGTATTCCATATTAATATTATCATTGGAATCCCATGGGATGGGATAGGATGGGACAGGCATAAATTACCATGGGATGGGACTGAAAAATGTGTCCCATGGACAAGACTGTATATATGGAGAGAGAGAGAGAGAGAGAGAGAGAGAGAGAGAGAGAGAGAGAGAGAGAGAGAAAGAGAGAGAGAGAGATAGAGAGAGAAAGTGTTCCAAGAGTAGAATGAATGTGAATCTGGATAGATAATAGGGAAGAGGGTTACTTTCGGAATTATGAAAGTGTGAAAGTGTACATCACAAAGATTCTGCTACGAATTATCATGCAAAGAGTGAGGAAGAAAATACAACCTGAAATAGGGTAGGAACAATGTGGGTTTATAGAAGGAAAGGGTACAGTAAATGCTGTGTATTGTATGCTGCGATCAGTTGCTGAATGTGCTATAGAAGTAAACAAGGATATATATCTTTGCTTTATTGACTACACAAAGGCTTTCGATAGAGTAAGACATGTCAACACGGTAGATATGCTTGCAGATCTACAAATTGATGGGAAAGACATTAGACTTATACAAAAAACATATTTTTGGATACAACAAGCTGCCATAAGGATTCATAATGAAGTGGGACAATATCAGCGTATTAAAAGAGGTGTGAGGCAGGGATGTGTAATGTCTCCAGATCTTTTTTCCCTATACAGTGAAAATATTTTAAGAAATGTAGAAGATATAAATGGAATCATCATTGGAGGACGAAACATCAATAACATTAGATATGCAGATGATGCAGTATATATTGCAGACAATGTGCAGGATCTGCAACAATTAGTAGATGCGGTTGTTGCACACAGTGAACAACTGAGGTTAGAATTAAATTGTAAAACGACAGATTATGGTCGTCACTAGGAAGAAAGAAATACCACTATGTAATATTCAAGTAAATGGGAATATTCTTCAACAAGTGAATAGGTACAATTGTCTCGGAACAGTCATAACATCTGATGAGAGATGCCTTGAAGAGATTAGAACAAGAATCGCCATGGCGAAAGTAGTCTTGAGCAAGATGAAAAACAATTTGACCAATAAAAAGATGTCAACTGAAACGAGAAAAAGAGTGTTGAGGTGCTACATAGAGCCAATACTTTTGTATGGGTGTGAAACTTGGACAATGAGCAGTCAAGCTGAAAAACATCTGATGGCTGTAGAAATGTGGTTTCTGAGGAGAATGCAAAGATTGTCATGGACAGAAAAAAAAAACCAAATGATCAAGTACTACAGGAAACAAATGAAAATCGTAAATTGATTAGAGACAATAGACGTAGACAGTCAAAATATTTTTGACATGTTATGAGAAGAAATGAATTGGAGAACTTGGTGACAACTGGTAAGATCGAAGGGAAGAGAACAAGGAGAAGACCAAGAGTGAAATACCTGGATGGCTTGGCGACATGGCATGGTCGAGACAGGAACGATGAGCTGATCCACGACTCTGGTGATCGATTGTAATTGCTAGTCATGACCGCCCACGCTTCCCGGCATTGCACATGATGGATGGATGGATGGAAAGTGTACAAGAACGGACTAGATCATTTATGGAGCCACAGAAGGGTACAAAGATGGTTCTGATGTGTAAATGGGATAGAAACTGGATCATGTCTGGAAATATGCGAGTGTACAATGACTGTGAATTTGTACACATGTGAGAGAGACTGGATGACTTATTTAGCTATCAAAGTGTACAATGATGATGACTGTAAAACTGTGGGGAAGACACCTAGAGTTACCCATGTGTACACTGAAGATGGCTGTACACATGAGAGGGAGACTGAATGACGTCTGCAGTTACCCAAGGATACAATTGAAGATGACAGTACACATGAGACAGACCTTGGATGACGCCTGGAGTTATCTATTCTTGCAACGAGAGCAATTACGTATTAACTAAATAAAGAAAATCATTTGGAGCTAAACAATTCTGACAAACACACAGAGCAGCAGAAATTACAGCTTCAGCAGGTCGGAAGTCACCCGAAAATAACAAAATAAAAGTCACATAAAATATTTGTTGCGGGATGAAAAACATTGCGCAATAAAATACAACGACAAGCATGGAGAATAAAAAAAACATTAAGCTAAACAAAACACAGTAATTAGCCTAATTATATTCTAATTGAGAGTGGACAGGGTTATAATTCTTTATTTTATTCTCTCATACTTAAATAGACATTTTCTGCGGGGGAAATCAGCACACAATGTGATAATGCATATGACATCATTGTGGCATTAATCACAACCAACATTGGGCATTGCTGTAACATGGTGGTTACACGACGAACGGGCGTACAACACACTGGGGTCAACACACTGGGGTCAACACACTGGGGTCAAGACATTGGGGTTAACATGCTGGAGTCAACCCACTAGAGTCAACCTACTGGGGTCAACATTCGGGTCAACACACCTGGGATAAACATACTGGGGTCAACACACTTGGTTCAACATACTGGGATCAACACAGGGGTGCCAACACGCCTGGGATTAACACAGCGGGGTCAAAACGCCGGATTGAACGCAAGGGAGTCAACACAACGGGAGTCAACACATCTGGGTTAAAACACTGACATGGAAGCACTTTGATCAACACAGAGAAGGTAAAACTGTACATATGTTTCGTATGTAATATACCGCAAAGTGTTATTAACCATATCGTCAATTTACAAGTACAGTCATCCACACGAGATCGCTGACATCGTTTCTATATGGCCACCAATTCACTTGACAACTGCTTTGATCCGCACCGGACGCTGATGCATATGCTGGGGGGAGGATCTGAGCACCTATGGACATGTCCGGAGTGCAATGAAGATACCCCAACTGATAACTGATAACTGATAACTGACAGGTTCGAGTTCCTGGCTCGTCGCACGGAAAATTTTTAAGGAAATTTTAGCATTCTTCTATAAAACCGCATCTACAAATCACCTAGGGATTTGTGCTTCTGCTTGTTTTGTGTACTCATTATTTAGAAATCGCAGCCATTCCAAGCTTCAAGACTGTAATGCATGTCTTACATTCCCTTCACTGATTATAAAATTCTCAAAACCGTAAACGCCTCAGTTTGCTGCCATCTTTAAATTACCTTCTACATTTAGATTCCATCTTCACTGTTGTCCTCTCCTTCTTCTCTGCCTCCTCTGTACAATCTCCTTCATATTTATCCTGTCTAGAATTATATCTCCGAATTGTCTTCATTGTTATTTGTCTTAATAACCAAACAGCATTTTCTTCCGGTTCTTGCTAGATAGATCGATTAGTTCAACATTCCGTTCGGTAGAACAACTTTGCTATTGTTGTTACTGTTATTGCTATTTTTGTTGTTTACCACTGACGCCGGTAGGCGTCGTGGGGAAGATGTTATTGAAGTTCCAGCGCCTGTGACTAGCGCCTTTCCTTTAATTTCCTCCATGATTCAAGAGCATAATTTCTCTAGGATCAAGTAAATTCCCTACCGGTCTGTTAGACCTGTCATAGGTTCCTTACCTACTTAACCCGTGCATATTTGCTACTACCATTATGACACAAATGCGTTCTGCAATTCTCATTAGTTCACGATCGCATCTGTAACATGTATATTCAAAGCCCAGTTGTACATTTTAACTTATTCGTTACATGTCCAAGTTAAACTCTTTATAATGCCTACATGTGGTACTTGCTTCAGTTTTCGTAGAGAAATATATGCACTTTCAACTTTTGTTATTGCATTTCCATCGTCCATTAGCACAGACCTTGGGTATTCACAACTAATGTCTTTCTGTCTTGAATCCCCTTTGAAAAATGTATGCGTAGCCATATTAGTTACATTGGTTTTCATTATTTTTGTTGTTGTCGCGATGAGAAATGCATTTTATATTTTATTTTGTTCTTATATTGATATAATTCTCTCGTTACTTTCTATTTGCATTGTTTATAATTATACCATGTAATAGATAGGTTGTGCACTCGTATGCACAGATTCTACTTTTGTATTTTCTGAATGTGTTTCTACATTTATGTAATCTCTTTGAGTTCTAGCCCTTGACTTTAAGGCGTATATGACAAGTACCTCAGAAGTCGGAGTAATTTCACCTGATGGCGAGGGACACTGGTAATAGGGAAAGCAAACCCTCAAGGAACATTAGCCAGTGCACTCACCAATGTCAGCAATTATTTGTAGCAGTAGCACGTGTGTGAACGAGGCCCACATTTAAAAGCGAATAACGCCAATCTATATTTATAACACAAAGTGTATGTATGTAAATATGTATGTATATATGTATGTATGTAAATATGTATGTCCTTTATTTGCTCGCGAACGGCCCATCCGATTGAGATGAAATTTTCTACACGCCTTCCTTTCATTCCAGAGCTGTCAACTGTCATAGTTTTTTTTTCTTCTTCCTCCTCCTCCCTCCTCCCCCTCCCAAAATACGTACGTAAATATATGATGATGATGATGAAAGAATCCCCGAACCAAAACGCTAGGGAAAGGGAAGAAAATGACGTGACTACACAGAATCGTCACACGGCAATCATCATCATCAAGTGCCGTGCCGGCTGGCGTAGGCGTTCATGGCTCTCGGTAGATCTCAGTCTTTGGTTTTTTGGATCAACTCTGCTGCTGATATTCCTCCATGCCACGGCAATATCAATAACAATTCATCTTTTTATGTGTAAGGAAGTTATCTACAGTCGTGTAGAAGGGAAGAACTAGACGAGTATGAATTCGGAATGGCGAACTCTCTCCCCCTCTCTTCTCCTCCCTCTACCTCCTCCCTCCACCCTTCTCCTCTTCCTCCTCCCTCTCATCCCTCTCCCTCCTAGCTCCTCCTTCTCCCTCTTCCTTCTCCCTCTTCCTCTCCCCTCCTCCTCCATCCTCCTCCCTCCTACTCCCTCCGCCTCCTCCCCCTCCTCCCTCATCTTCCCTCCTCCTCCCTCTCCCTCCTCATCCCTCCTCCTCCTGCCTCCCTCCTCCTCCTCCTGCCTCCTTCTCCCTCATCATCCTCCCTCCTCCTTCTCCCTTCTTCTCCCTCTTCCCTCTTCCTCCTCCTACCTCCTCCCTCCTCCTCCTCCCTCCACCCTCCTCCTCCCTTCTCCTCCTCTTCCTCCTCCCTTTCCTTCCTCCTCCTCCTCCCTCTACCTCCTCCTCCCCTACCTCTTTCCTCCTCCCTCCTCCTCCCCTTCCACCTCTATTTCCTTCCTCCCCTCCTCATTCTCCTCCTTCCTCTCCCTCCTTCCTCCTCCTCCTTCCTTCTTCTCCCTCCTCCTCCTCCTCCCTCCTCCCCTCCTCCTTCCTCCTCCTCCCTCTCCTCCTCCTCACTCCTCCTCCTCCCTCCTCCTCCTCCCTCTACCTCCTCCCTCCTCCTCCCTTCACATTCCTCCTCCTCCCTCTTCTCCTCCTCCCTCCTCCTCATCCCTCCTCCTCCCTCCTCCTCCCTTCTCCTCCTCCCTCCTCCTCCTCCCTCTACCTCCTCCTCCCTTCAAATTCCTCCTCCTCCCTCTTCCTCCTCCTCCCTCCTCCTCCTCATCCCTCTTCTCCTCCTCCTCCTTCTTCCTCCCTCCCTCCTTCTTCCTCCCTCCTCCTCCTCCTCCCTCCTCCCCTCCTCCTTCCTCCTCACTCCCTCTCCTCCTCACTCCTCCTCCTCCCTCCTCCTCATTCTACCTCCTCCTCCTCCTCCCTTCACATTCCTCCTCCTCCCTCTTCCTCCTCCTCCCTCCTCCTCCCTCCTCCTCCCTCCTCCTCCTCCCTCCTCCTCATCACTCCTCCTCCATCCTGCTCTTTCTTCCTCCTCCTCTTCCCTCCTCCCCCTCCTCCTTCCCTCCTCCTCCCTCTCCGCCTCCTCCCTCTCCTCCCTCTCCTCCTCCTCTCCTCCTCCTCCCTCTACCTCCTCCTCCTCCCTCTACCTCCTCCCCCCTCCTCCCTTCACATTCCTCCTCCTCCCTCTTCCTCCTCCTCCCTCCTCCTCTCTCCGCCTCCCTCCTCCTCCTCTTCCCTCTACCTCCTCCCTCCTCCTCCCTTCACATTCCTCCTCCTCCTCCTCCTCCTCCCCTCCTCCTCTTCCCTCCTCCTCCTCCCCCTCCTTCTCCTCCTTCTCCCTCCTCCTTCTCCCTCTTCCTCCTCCCTCTTCCTTCTCCTCCTTCTCCCTCCTCCTTCTCCCTCTTCCTCCTCCTCTTCCTTCTCCCCTCCGCCTCCTCCCTCCTCCTACTCTCTCCTCCTCCTCCCTCCTCCTCCCTCTCCCTCCTCCTCCCTATCCTCCTCCTGCTCCCTTCTCCTCCTGCGTTCTCCTCCTCCCTCCTTCTCCCTCCTCCTCCCTCTTCCTCCTCCCTCCTCCTCGCCTCCTCCTCACCCTACTCCTCCCTCCTCCTCCTAATCCCTCCTCCTCCCTCCTCCTCCCTCTACCTCCTCCCCCCTCCTCCCTTCACATTCCTCCTCCTCCCTCTTCCTCCTCCTCCCTCCTCTCTCTCCGCCTCCCCTCCTCCTCCTCCTCCCTCTACCTCCTCCCTCCTCCTCCCTTCACATTCCTCCTCCTCCCTCCTCCTTGCCACGAAGTGCATGCTGTAAAGGCTACTGATGCGTCTAGGGTTTACCATAATATGAATAATACTTGAATACCTTTTAGTTCTCCGTGCAGACCAAAAACAGCCACTGGAATAAAACTCCACAACGACTTTCCTCTCGGACATTGACTTTAATCTGTCGACTCAATTACTCAATCGCTCCACAGAAACTTGAGAACACACACACTGGATTAACACAAAGAGTGGCATAACGGACTGTTAGCCATGCTCTATACGACATGCCTCGTCCGAACTGGACGGCAGGCCATATCTCACTGATCTCTAAGTGACGTTTTTGTGTCGCTTTCGCGCCTGCACCAAAAACGTCTTGCACATTTTCCCAATCTTCTTCAACTCATGTTGTGCAAACTGTGTCTCTCCTTTCATAGCCTGGTTTAGGTTATGGCACTCACCCCCTCTAATTTTCAAAATGTTGAAAACATTTTGAGACTTTATTCTGTCATCTCGACAAAGGATGAAGAGTGTCTTACTAAGATTCATTATCTGTATAATAATTACAACCAATCAGTACTTAACTAATATTCTCAAGCTCATGCACATATGCATACATATATATTGCAATGACATGTCAACAGTGGATATCCCGAAATCAACATTTTGGCTCTACATTTGTGTCAGACAAATGTAGTAACCTCCAGTATAATTTCACCATCATAATAACATATGTTGACATCCTTCTTTTCATATTTTCTAACTATTATCTTATAGAAATTATTTATATTCATTATCTATCTACTAACCTATTCATATAATAATTATTATTAACCATCTAATAATACCATAGTCAAATAACAATACAAATCATTAGATCAGCAATGTTATCATAGCACAATAGTTCTCTCTGTGTAAACACCGATCTGTAACTATTCATTTTGCTCCTTTAAGGATAAATCTTATGCTTTTCATTTCTTTCTCCAGCAGGATAAATCTTTTCCTTCAATCAACTGTTGTAATATGGTACCATTGCCCAATGCTCACACATGTATGCAGAGAAGCTACCTCATAATGCTTTCATCTGCCCATTGGTGCTAGTAAGATGCTGATTTTTATATAATTATATGACTCGGTATCCATAAAATCATCTTTAACTCTCCAACGGTTATATCTCGGTATCATATAGACTGCCTTAGCGCATCAGATCAAAGAGAGTTTCCCCAAACCTCTGAGTCTAATGACGTTGGTTATTCCACAGTACACCTCCATATTCGTCTAGAGATGTAACGCATATCTTGGTACAATTCTAGTGTACTGTTATATCTGCGCAGGGGAGTTGCTTCTATCCCAGCACACCGCACAATCTTTTCTGATAAACCTGGGCAAACATCACTTATTAAACACAAAATTACTTTACTATCTGATATTCCAGTAAAGGTGAAACCATATCCTATCCCTCTACATTATCTGGATAAGATTACAGCAGAAATATCTGAACTTGATCAAAGTGGTATAATTAGGAAGTCCATTTCAAATTATTGTTCTCCGGTAGTCATAGTGAAGAAAAAAGATGGTTCACTACGTTTGTGTGTCGATTACAGGAAAGTGAACGCGTTAACACTCCTCGATGCTGAACCAATGCCAAATATCGATGAACTAATTGAAGGCATGGCAAACTCTAAGTTATTTTCCAAGATTGATCTTACTAAAGGATATTGGCAAATCCCCATGGATGAAGATTCCATGCATATTACAGCATTTAGTACTCCTTTAGGTTTGTATGAATGGGCATATCTTCCATTCGGGTTACAAAATGCACCAAGCACATTCATGCGTATGATGAGAAAATTACTACATGGTATTTCTAATGTTGCTACATATATGGATGATATCTGTATCCATACTTCTGACATTGACACACATGTTAAAATATTAAAACAAGTATTTCAGAGAATACAACAACATGGTCTGAAAGCAAAACCTAGCAAAATAGAAATAGGTTTCACTGAAATACAATTCCTTGGTCATAGAATTTCTGACGGATTCCGTAAAACTGATCCACAAGTAGTTACCAAGATCTTAAATATTAAACCACCTACCACTAAGAAGGAACTTCGAAGTCTGTTGGGTCTCATTAATTACTATCAGAAATTTACTCCTAACTTTGCTGATATGACGGCAACATTTTCTGAACTTCTAAAAAAAGGTCAACCAACGAAAATTATCTGGACAGGTGATCATGATAAATTATTACAACAGATCAAAACTCTGTTCAGCACATATCCTATTCTTAAATTGCCTGATATCTCTAAAGATTTCGTTTTACAAACAGACGCTAGTTTTCATGCAATTTCAGCTGTTTTACTTCAAATACATGATGGTAAATTGCATCCTATTCTGTACTTCAGTAAGAAACTATCAGATACTCAGAGAAATTATGCAATTACCGAACTGGAAGCTTTAGCGTTAATTGAGAGCATTGATAAGTTTTCTAGATATCTTCTTGGGAGAAAATTCCTAGTTCTTTCTGACAATAAACCATTGCAGATCTTTAAATCTGGTCATCCAAAGAACTCCAGAATTCATAGATGGTCACTTCTGTTACAGGATTATGAATTTGATATCTGTCACATTCCAGGCAAAGACAATAATTTGGCAGATCTTCTTAGTCGTCTCTAAAAAAATTATGTATGTTATATTTTCTTACTTATTGTCTGCGTTCGTATTTGGATTTTCGTTAGGCTGGTTAACATATGTTGCATACATTCACCCAGGTAGATTACTGTTGAAAACAACAAATTGCGAAGTATGTAAAATTTATTAGTGTTATTCGGATATGTACTTGGGTTGTTTAATTCGTTCTTTGGCAGGGACATTGTTCGCCATGACAAGTGACACTGCACAATCGAGTGTGATTGACCATGTGCGCTGTAATTGATGAACTATACCTGAACACTTCTGGATTATCGGAAATCGTTTGTATTTCTAAAATAATGTTATGTCATATTATTACAGCATATTCGCGATAATCATTGATATAGTGCTATTTCGTGGATCGAAACCTGACTCTTGATGAGAGTATATGTGTTAAACAATGATACAGTCGATGAAAATGGACATGGTTGTCGCGAAACAACATATGTACCAACATTGTACCCTTGTGCCATGATAATTCATTGCTATAATGAAGTGCCTGACTGTGTAATTATTCATTGGTTACTACTTGAGTAACATTATTCATTTCATTAATTAATTATTAATTTATTGCTAATGCGTAGCATAGAATTATATATAGATTTTTTAGGCTGCCATGCTATTGGTACAGCATTCATAACAATTACATGCAAAATGTCCAAATAGCACGATCAATAATTTCGGCTCGACACAAACTTATAAAAGTAAACGAGCAAAGTTCAGAACTGGAACGGCAGAGAAATGACGAAGCCAATTGTCATGTTGAAGATTTTGAAACGTAATAACATTTAATAAGTTCTCACAGTCAGTTTGAGATTTTCTATCAATTCTATCCGTACCTAGTTAACCTAGGTGCTTGTTTTTGCCAAGCGGGACCTAGTTCTATTTACAGGAACTCATTGATACTCAACACTAACCTGCTTACATAGATATTGTACCTTCGTATCTTCCATTGCCCTTCTGTCGTTCTGCCTGCAGTTCTCCTTTGCCGCTCTGCACGATATAAGTCTAGGTACCCCGTAAGTTATGTAGCGACACGTTGTAGCAAACCCTGTATATCTTCCTTCCTTGCTATCTCCGTCGCAGCCACTGTTTCATGTGCCAACACTATTCTACCGCCAGTATTTGCATTTCACGGCCAGCTAGTACCTTCCCAATCAATCTCCTTTTCTGTTGATAACTCACGTCACTCTCCTTTGTGTTCTTTATCAACAGTTTCTTGTGGTGTTTTCCTCTATGATTTTATACCTCATTTTTCGATGACGTCATTCTGTCTAAACGCCATGTGGCAGTATGCCCCCCTCCCTTTTAAAATGATGTAATCATTTTTTTACATCAAGAGAATTAACCTGACACATAGCAGTGCAGACACAATGACTTTTATCGGACTAGCAATATGCTATGGACACCTATCGATTACCCACAAAATAAAAAAAATATATATAACGGGCACGCCCTCCAATCTACACACCAACGGTAGACGTCGTGTAAACAGCCCATGGGGAGGCTGTACTAACTAATCATAAAGATCAGTCCCTCATTTGTCCCTAAGGACAAGCGTCCTTCTCTAGGTCAAAACCTGGAGTAAGGGGACGTGAGGAATAAACAGGTACCAGTTGCATTTACTAGTGTCTTGTAATCATCTGTGCAATTGTCCCGACTGCTATGTTGTGAATCTTAATTTCATCAAACGGGTAGGTGAGGTACTAGTATTATGACGTCATAATTTTAGGCGTAGTCGAGGTAAATGCTCCCTAGAGACGTCATCATAAACTCTTTGTGTAGGTGTGGCAATAACAACCGAGTGACAATATTATTTAACGGCGTATTTCATAATGTGGTGGCTATACTTGGCAATGGCGATCACAATGAGAATTGAAAAATCTATGACCCATCATATGTATCATTAAGTACTAAATATGAACAATAATAATAATAAGAATATGTAACTACTTAACTCTATGAACTGAAGGCACTCCTCCTCCCCTCCTCCTCTTCCCTCCTCCTCCCCCTCCTTCTCCTCCTTCTCCCTCCTCCTTCTCCCTCTTCCTCCTCCCTCTTCCTTCTCCCTCCGCCTCCTCCCTCCTCCTACTCTCTCCTCCTCCTCCCTCCTCCTCCCTCTCCTCCTCCTGCATGGGCGAAATAGAGAACACACTGAACCGTTCAACAGGGATTCATTGTCAAAGAAATGTGGTTATTAAGACAAACGAAAGTGAGGGAAATGAAATACTTTGGGCGTGTAGAGTCTGGAAAAGATGTATATGGAGGGAGGCCTAACGAGTAAGCGGACAAGAGGAAAACCCAACATGGATGGGTATATCTTATATATAAAAGGCGATCTCCGTCCGTCTGTCTGTCTGTCTATATGTCCCTAATGCGCTCGCGAACGGCCCATCCCATTGAGATGAAATTTTTTACTCGTCTTCCTTTCATTCCAGCGCAGCCCACTGTCATATTTTTTTAGTATGAAATCGGCTGCTTACCCAAAATTATTTCATTTTTCATTATAATTTCATCTATTTCAGGGGACTTAACTCTGTAAAAGTTATTTCAAGGGGCATAACTTTTCTGTATAACTTATAGTCATATTGTGGCATCCTTTTCAAAGATTTATAAACTCTTTGTCCATAGTTATGTACCGGCATATGAGTTATAATAAATAATGATACAATCTGTAAGGCATTTTCAAAGTTTTCATAAAAATAATGCATAATGCATAACATTGTAACTCATCTTTTTTTGCTTAAAGAATGAATAAATAATAGTTACCTTATCTCTATCAAGTTTGAAGATTTTATATTTCTTTACACTGTCGCCAACTCTAAGAAGACATGGAACAACCTCAGCCATTATTAAATCTACAGGCATATGCGTTATATTCCTCCTCCTCCTCCTCCTCTCCCCTCCTCCACCTCCTACCCTCTTCCTCTTCTCCCCCCTCCTCCCTCTCCCTCCTCCATCCTCCTCTTCTCTCTTTCTCCTCCTCCTCCCTCCTCCTCCCTCTTCCTCCTCCCAGCTCCTACTCCTCCTTTTTCTTCTTCTTCTGCTGCTGCTGCCGCTGCTCCATTTACCCAAGTTAATATATTACCAAGTTGGTCTTCGTTTATCTAAGGTTGTTCTAACTGCAACCAATAAATGATTAGACAGACAGACAGACAGACAGACAGACAGACAGACAGACAGACAGATAGACAGACAGACAGACAGGCAGACAGACAGACAGTCAGTCGGGAACGGGAATTATATGACTACTCATATGAATTAAATGAGATGCTCCCCATCAGGGGCTGGGCGAAGCCGGGCCGGGTCAGACAGACAGACAGACAGACAGACAGACAGACAGACAGACAGACAGACAGTCGGTAACGGAAACGGGAACTTATATGACTACTTATATGAATTAAATGAGATGCTCCCCACCAGGGACTGGGCGAAACCGGGCAGGGTCAGGCAGACAGATAGACAAACAGATAGACAGACAGATAGACAGTCGGGAACGGGAACTTATATGACTACTTATATGAATTAAATGAGATGCTCCACACCAGGAGCTGGGCAATGCCGGGCCGGGTCAGACAGACAGACAGACAGACAGACAGACAGACAGACAGACAGACAGACAGACAGACAGACAGACAGACAGACAGACAGTCGGTAACGGGAACGGGAACTTATATGACTACTTATATGAATTAAATGAGATGCTCCCCACCAAGGACTGGGCGAAGCCGGGCCGGGTCAGCTAGTAAATAAATAAAATAAACAAGAACAGGTCTCTCTTTTTGGTTTGATTTTTTTGTCAGTGAAGTATCAGAATCATAATGACCTTAGTGACAACTGGCAAGATCGAAGGGAACAGACCAAGAGGAAGACCAAGAGGAAAATACCTGGATGGCTTGGCCACATGGCATGGACGAGACAGGAACACTGAGCTGATCTACGACTTGGGTGATCGAGTGAAATGGCGAGTCTTGACCGTCCACGTTTTCCGGCATGCCACATGATTGATTTATTGAAGGCATCAGACCTTGTAAATATATTGTATGGAGAATAAAGAGTTTTAGACGTACGTACGTGAAAGCAAAGGTTCCTATTACACGCCTAACTCCATTTGACACATGAAGCTAGAGCCATATTGTTAGAGACCAACTGGAATTTAGTGGAGGCTGACGTCGGTATCATACCTGCTGCCTTTACTTCTCAATACATTTTCTGGTACCGATTTTATACTGGGTGCAACTGGAAGTCCAAGTAATTGTTATTTTTTTAAATTCGGAACCACGCCGCAGCAGATCGAAACCAAGAGCATCGGTACGGTGCCACTACGCTGTCAGAACCTACCAGTTTGAGACGTATAGTTATTAGATTTATTGTGAATCCACTCAAAGACTATGGGTTTAACCACGCCATCACAACCTCCCACTTTGAGACGTATAATTAGTAGATTTGTTGTGAATCCACTCAAAGACTATGGGTTTAACAACACTATCACAACCTACCAGCTTGAGACGTATAGTTAGAAGATTCGTTGTGAATCCACTCAAAAACTATGGGTTTAACCACACTATCACAACCTCCCAGTTTGAGACGTATAGTTAGTAGATTTTGTGTGAATCCACTCAAAGACTATGAGTTTAACTACGCCATCACAACTTCCCACTTTGAGACGTATGATTCGTTGATTTGTTGTGAATCCACTCAAAACCCATCAGTCTTAAGGTTTTCTTAAGTCCCATGCAATGACCTCCAGGTTTTCTTAGCCTGACCTGCACCTCTCTCAGTGAAGTCTCCAGACCATCTACTACGTACCCTCTCCACGGGTACTGTACCACAGAGCCCTTCTTCCACTCTCCAAGCCCATAAACCTGCCAGGCGTTCAAGACCTGCGCAGGAACTTCACGTCCGTGGAGCAGCAAATTAGAACATATGCAGTGCTTGATTTGCTACAGCCCAGTTTCCAAAATGTCACCTAACTCACGCTTCATTAAAGAACAACACTTAAATCGTTTGCCCACGTCACAAGAATGCCCTGGAACCAACCATCTGCCTCAAAGAGCCACAATGAAGACATATAATGGATACAGAGCTAGATGAAGATCACATAAAAGATGGAGTCATCGTATCAAGAACAGCCTTAGAGAAATGAATACCAACATACAGAGAGCATTAATAAGAGCACATACAAGATATGTACACATCACTGACGTAAATAAAGGAAACGCAGAAGAAGAGGAAGCAAAGGAGGACAAAGTAGGAGTATGATAAGAACAGGTTTGGGGAAGAAGAAAATTAAGAAGAAGACCTTAACACACTTAGAGGTAGGTGGTTAACGACAAGAAACAACAATACACTGAGTTTTATTTCACAGGGTTCACTTTCCGCAGTGCTGTCTGTCGAAAGCATCCTACAACGCGCCAACTCTGTAGCTCCAGCGACGACTCCCAGGAGTCTCCGAAAAGACTGCACTCGTGAACCGAATGATGGAAACGATATCACAACCTTCATAGAGGAAGATTGATACTAAAATAGTACAATGTCTCCAGTACTGAAGACAACAATGAGGTATCGAATTTAGAACATTTCAAGACAATCCCCAAAATAAAAGCCAAAATCGATTACCGCGTTGTCTGCGTAATGATACTGTCCCCGCGGTTCTATTAAGCAAATAATCGAGCTGGCTAGTGCAGTATCGATAAAGAATAGGTATTTTCAGCGCTTGTGACAAATGACAAATTAATTCCTCTTATATTTCGCATTATTTCACGCCATTGCTAAAGTCACCTATAAAAATATCCATCCATTATTGATTCCGTTCATTCATTCTTTGCGTGCTCACTTTGAGAACATTTTTAGCAAAACGTGGGTTTTCGCCACAGACCTACTTCTAAGATCAAGCAACATTCCCCAACAGCTTTTAACGTTATCGATCACCCAAGGATCGATTCTCTAAACCACTAAGGATTGGAAATATTTGTATGTATCACAAAGCCAGTCTTGCCAAAGAATCGAACAAGATTTACTGTAAATACATGTTTCTGACAACTCCATAATAGCGGCTTTCTTAATTAGTAGGGCCAGGCCGAGTCGATACACAAATGTATTCAATCGATTGTATAATTGTTTATAAAATAAAATCGATAGCTGAATTTTTCTAACAGTAACAGTGTTGTTAGATTTGTTTGGATTTTTCAGCTACTTTGTTTAGTTGTTGGCTTTTGGTGACCTACTTTTGCGGAGAGGTGATGGAAGGGAGGAAGTAACTAGTTCTTGATTTGACAGACGTGGTAACGGATAGTTAGTTAGCCTACAAACAAGAGGTTCCAGTTTATTTCCCACTTGACCTTCAGGCTAATGCCGTTCTGAGAGAGAATTAGGCTAGAAAATGGGTGTCTACGAATTTTTTTAAGGAACGAAAGCAGTCAGAAAGATAACTACTCACTGCGTATAATCACATGCTTGTGAATTTGTAGTTCTGAAAAAAATGCATACTACTTCATATTGTTTACTTGTTGTTGTTGTTGTTGTTGTTGTTGTTGTTGTTGTTGTTGTTGCTGATGTTGTTATCGTTGTTGAAGATTCTTCTTCTTCTTCTTCTTCTTCTTCTTCTTCTTCTTCTTCTTCTTCTTCTTCTTCTTCTTCTTCTTCTTCTTCTTCTTCTTCTTCTTCTTTTTCTTCTTCTTCTGTTTCCAGGGCTTTGACATTTTTCTTCTTTTTCTTCTCATGCTGTTTTTATTTATTTATTTATTTATTATTATTATTATTATTATTATTATTATTATTATTTATTTATTTATTTATTTATTTATTTATTTATTTATTCATTTATTATTGATATTATTATTGTCATAACACATTGCTGCTCTGGCAGCTCTTTCCTTTTTTCTTCGTTTTTTTTTCAGTCGTTTTGTGCCTCTTGTTCTTGTTCTTCTTCTCCTTTTTTTTCTTCTTCCTCTTTTGGTCCCATTTCTACTTTTTTGACGCATAACCCATGTGTTGCTCCTGCACTGGTTCCTGCAAGAATGCGCTATTGTCATGTTGATGTAACAGGTTCAAATCCAGGTTGGCAAACTATGGCTTTTAATTTTTTTAAGATGTTACCGTGGAGGAGTCCTGACAGCAGGATTAGAACTGAGGCTGATTACATCCTAATTAGCAGAATGTTTCGAAATGCGTTAACAGTCGCAAAAACAGTTCCAACTGTGGACTGTTACATTCATCACCGATTGATTAAATCCACATTAAATATAAAGTTAACGAAGGCCACAAATAAAATAGGTAACACTAAATTTGATCTCTGTATATTGTAAAATAATAAGGAAATACACGTAGATTTTAACATAGAAGTAGCAGATCCTTTGCAGAACATCGCTCCCATAACAAGCTTCCGGAAACCCTCTCGATCATTAGCAAGATGTCCCGCGTCCGATACACCCATCTGGAGATCATCCGCCACATCCTGCACCCATCTTCTCTTTGATCTTCCTCTTCCTCTCTTCCCTGGCATTTATTACCCCTCCATTATTGTTCTCTCCAAACTTTCGTGACGTTTCAAGGGACCAAAATATATCAATTTTCTTTGTTTTATCGTCTTTAATAGCCAACCCTCTTCAATATTCATCTCTTGAAGTATAGATGCATTTGTTCTTTGCCCAAGATATTCTTAGAATCTCTCTATAACATTTATATCCAAAGGCATTTATACGCTGTTCAGTTTGTTTAGTAAGAACCCAGGTCTCACAGGCGTATGTTGCAATGGGAAAGATGCATGCTCTTAAAAATCTAATTTGTGTAGTGCTGTCTGTCCCACTCCATGCTTTATTCTGTTGCTTTAGTCTTTGAAGAGCAATTGATAGCCGTCGTTTAATTTATTTCATTTTCATTATGTCACCATTGTTGGTAGTCAATGAACCAGGATATTCTAAATTTCCCACCATCTTCAATCTTTCCTCATTAACATATACTTCTTTCTCCATAGTAGTTTTATCTGTATGCATTATCTCCCTGGTTACTTAGTCAGTTAGTCGCGGTTCCAACATCACAGCACAGGGTCATCCCCATTAAGCTAACTCCAGTGCCAGTGAATATTACATAAAATGTTCCCCACTGATCCATGTGAACAGTGGAAAAGACAGAAGTCTCGACAAACAACGGCCCGCTCAGGCACACTGTGCAATAATGTCACCGCCAGAATGTCACCACGAAAGTCCTCTACGAAACATTCAGTTCATCCTTGATGGAATTTGCAGCCACTTTCCCAACCAGATGTTCTCCAACAAAGTCTCGATGTTTCTAGATATCATTGTTCAGTTTCTAGATGTTTCCTAGCCAGCCACGCTATGTTTCCTCCGAAATGCAGTTTACGCAACAAAACAACCTCGGACAGTAGTAAAAACAATTAACTGTACATAATGCCGTCGCCAGAATGCCACACAAACGTTCTCTACGAAACATGCAGTTCATCCTTGATGGAAGCGACAGTCACTTTCCCAATCAGGTGTTCGCCTACAAAGTCTCTATATTTCTAGATGTTATTGTTCCGTTTTTATATGTTTTCTAGCCAGCCACACCATTTGGTCTCCGAAATGTAGTTCACGCAACAAAACAACCTCGAACAGATGTAAAGAAACATTTCACTGTACATAATGCAGTCTCCAGAATGCCAAAACAACAGTCCTTCACGAAAGCACAATTCATCGTCAAAGGAAGCGGCAGTCAACCAGAAGACCAGCAGCCACACATTTCTGCGTAAGGTACAAAAACCGGTCAATTCTGGGACATATCCAGCCGCAATTATGCTTATATCATCCCTGACATTTCTCATTATATTTTCGGCGTACAGGTTAAACAAATAGGGTGTCAGCACACAACCCTGACGGACTCTTTGCTTGATGCCAAACCAATCTGATGTCTGACCATTCATTGTAACCGCTGCTTGTTGGTCTAGATAGCGCATTTTTATTATGTGTTCTACATGTGATGGAAATCCCGTATTCCTCATTATTTCTGAATTTTTGCATGCCTTCATAGCCATCTCCATGCCATTAAAAACTCCTCTACACTATCTTCACTGTGTTCTCCTGTTGAGGCATATATTTGAATGACGTTTATGTCAACAGGTCTGCCGATTAATTTTACTAACAGAACCCTGTCTGACATTGCCCAATATCCTTTAACAGATTTTGATGTTTTCAGATCCAAGATAATTGCTACACTTCTTTGCCTGTCCTCTCCCTCAGGATATAGAATCTTAAAATTCTCCAGGGTCTTAATTCCTGTCCCTTTCCATCTCGTCTCACATATTCCTAATAAATTAATATTCTCTCTTCCAATTTCTTGTTTGATGTTATCCAATTTTCCACCTGCGCTTAAAGTACAAATATTCCATATTGCCAATTTCAGTGTTGCTGTCCTATTCTTGTGACATTCTGTGATTTCTCGAATCATGATAAACTACGCATCTGTAAAGAAGGTAGTCTGTCGCCGCTTTCCTTCCTGGCAGTGAGCGCACTGTTCGGTGACCGCAGCTACTGTTTCTTTAAAGAAATCCTCTGCCTGCTGTCGCGAAACATGAGACCATAACCATCAACTCAAATATCCATCCACCACCTGCCTTGCGTGGTTTCTTGTGAAAAAACATTCCCAAAACGGTTACGAAAAACATCATATTCCAACCAACCCCCACCCCCTCCCCTATGGTAAACAAAAACAACGTCCCTCTGCATAACATCCAGTTATTCCGTCGCCATTCTCCAGTGTCTTTACAAACAAATACACATGCACACCTACATCGTTACATACATTGTAAACAAATACACATGCACACCTACATCGTTACATACATTGTAAACAAATACACATGAACACCTACATTAATACATGCATTGTAAACAAATTCACATGAACACCTACATAATTGCATACATTGTAAACAAATACACATGAACATTAACATTGTTACATACATTGTAAGCAAATACACATGAACACCTACATCGTTACATACATTGTAAGCACATACACGTGAACTCCTACATCGTTGCATACATTGTAAACAAAAACATATGAACATCTACATTGTTACATACAGGTTAATTTAGTTTAGTTTTAGTCGTTGGATCAACATCACGGCACACGGTTTAACCCATAAGTGCTCCGTTTTCCTCCTATCTCAAACCTGAGTCTGGAGAAACTCAGCTCAATACACGAACTCCGTTGCATCGGCGAGGATCCTCAAATACTTTTGGGTACATTTTTAACTCGAAATTTTGCCCGGGCAGCGCCGTTAGGCTACTCTTTTTCGATTTCCAACTGCCAAGGGATTTTTTACGTGTGCAACAATACACACGGGCGTCCGATCTCACTACCCAGAGACCTGAGGACATTTTATTACTGGAAGTCCAGGTGGATTTTTTAAATAAATCCCGGTCCTCACCAGGGCCTGAACCCGGGACCTCCAGCACTTGAGGCGGACACCATACCTCGAGGCCACTCATCCCCCATTACATGGTTACATACATTGGAAAAAAATACACATGATCACCTACATTGTTACATACATTGTAAACAAATACACATGAACACCTACATTGACACATACATTGTAAACAAATACACATGAACACCTACATTGACACATACATTGTAAACAAATACACATGAACACCTACATTGACACATACATTGTAAATAAATACACATGAACACCTACATTGTTACATACATTGTAAACAAATACACATGAACACCTACATTGTTACATACATTGTAAACAAATACACATGAACACCTACATTGACACATACATTGTAAACAAATACACATGAACACCTACATTGACACATACATTTTAACCAAATACACATGAACACCTACATTGACACATACATTGTAAACAAATACACATGAACACCTACATTGTTGCATAATTTGTAAACAAATACACATGAACACCTACATTGTTACATACATTGTAAACAAATACACATGAACACTTACATTGACACATACATTGTAAACAAATACATATTAATACCTACATCGCTACATACATTGTAAACAAATACACATGAACACCTACAGCGTTACATAATTTGTAAACAAATACATATTAATACCTACATCATTACATACATTGTAAACAAATACACATGAACACCTACATCGTTACATACATTGTAAACAAATACATATTAATACCTACATCATTACATACATTGTAAACAAATATACATGAACACCTACATCGTTACATACAGTGTAAACAAAGAAACAAACGGGACATATTGATTAAGCAAAATCTACATGCTGACACGCCAACATTTTAAAAATAAAACATTGTTTCATCCGTCCGCTTTCTTTCATCCGTCCACTCCCATCTATCTAAGCACATAATCCCCTTTTTGCGAGGATGTTAATTTGTGTTCCTTCCTTCATTCCCAGCTTGTCTCATCTGCGGCCATCTTGAAAACTTCGCACACAAAAACATCTATTATCCTCTTCTTTAGAATAATTGATAATATTAATCTCCATTGGCCACGTCTTCAGAATGCGCCAAATTTGTTCGTGCATGCAAGAACATAAAGAGTAAAAATGCCTGCATTATCGGGCAAGGACTTTGATACGCTATTCTTTCTTCTGAATATGTCTCTCAATACATGCCTAGGTTAGCGGATCAATAGCGTTGGAAATATACTTCTCCCCAAGACAGGTTGCCGATACGGAATGTGCTCCGATCTAGCTCAATTAAGGACTTCATTGTTGGCAATAATGGGTTTAGGAACGCTCTTATTGAAATAGAAACGCTTCGGCTACAGGTACTTTGTGTAAATGTTATTGTTGTTGTTCTGTTGACTGCATCGATGTTGTTGTGTCTGAGACTTATTGCTGTTGAAGTTACTGTGTTTGATGTGATTGTGCTTGTATTTTGATTCTTATCCTGATTTTTATTTTTTTCCACGACTTAGGTATCATTATCCTAGCTTGTGCTTCTTCTTTTCCTTATTCTTGTTGTTATAGTTGTTGTTGTTGTTGTTGTTGTTGTTGTTGTTGTTTTTGTTGTTCTTCTTCTTCTTCTTCTTCTTCTTCTTCTTCTTCTTCTTCTTCTTCTTCTTCTTCTTCTTCTTCTTCTTCTTCTTCTTCTTCTTCTTCTTCTTCTTCTTCTTCTTCTTCTATTTCTTCTTCTTCTTTGTCTTACATGTGTAAAAGCAGCAGCAGAGGTTGTGTTTGTAAATATGTATGTATAATACATCATAAAATACATCATATGATGACGATGATGATGATGATGATGATGATAGTGATGATGATGATGATGATGATGATGATGATGATGATGATGATGATGATGATGATGATGATGATGATGATGATGATGATGATGATGATGATGATGATGATGATGATGAATCAAGTGAACTGGACATCCTGTCAGGTGGTAACAGAACAGAACGACCAACGTTTGTCATAGCCTGCATTTCTATTCTAATAACCAATACATGACAGTGGCGCTAGCCAAGTGAATCAAATGCTTGATTATATTGTCCGGACATTGTTATGCCAGACCGGACATTGTTATGCCAGACCGGACATTGTTGGACATAGATTGGTATGTTTGGACAGTGTTATGTCCGGGGATTGCTATGTCCGTTGATTCTTATGATAGTGCGGTGGATTGTAATGTCTGTGATTGTTTTGTCAGTTCGAGGATGGTTATATCCAGGAATTGTTATGTCAGTTCAAGAATTGTTATGTCAGTTCAAAGATTGTTATGTCAGTTCAAGGATTGTTATGTCAGTTCAAGAATTGTTATGTAAGTTCAAAGATTGTTATGTCAGTTCAAGGATTGTTATGTCAGTTCAAGGACTGTTATGTCAGTTCAAGGATTGTTATATAAAGGGATTGTTATGCCCAGGGATTGTAATGTACGTTCAAAGACTGTTCTGTTAGGGGATTGTTATGTCACTTTAAGGATTGTTCTGTCAACGGATTTTTATGTCAATTTGAGTATTGTCATGACCGGGAGTTGATATGTACGGGGATTGTTATGTAAACTCCAGGATTGTTATATTAGTTCAAGCATTGTTATGTCAGTTCGGGGATTGTTATTTCCGGAGACTGTAATGTCCGAGATTTGTTATGTCCGAGATTTGTTGTGTCAGTTGGACGATTGTCATGTCAGTCCAGACATTGTTATGTCAGTTCGAGGATTGTTCATTACTTCGGATGATCTTATCTATCCACAGCCCTCTTTTCACATCATCATCATCATCATCATCATCATCATCATCATCATCATCATTATCATCATCATCATCATCATCAAACGAGTTACTAATAAGTAACATGGCCAAGTGGAGGTCAGCATCGCCGAATGGATAACAGCTACAGATACAAGTACCCCTAAAGCCTAATGGCGAGGGACATTGGTAATAGGTAAAGCAAATGCACATGCGCTAATCAGTTCAGTGTACTATAAGAAGTAGGAAATACACTGGAGTTTAAAGCAAGCCCAAGCAACAACAAACAAATTAACATCCTATAAGCTTCCCCCCCCCCCTCCCCCAATCCCCTCCCGTGTAAATGGCAGCAGATGAATACGCTACATGTATGTGATGATTGACCCCACAAAGGTATGCGATAAATGGTAATAACAGCGCTCTGGCCGGCAAATTAAAATAGCCGGAACATGAGAGGGCGCTTGTCACGCCCACTTGACCCAGTTTTCACGGATGGCTGAGCAGAACAATGGTTATTGATCCCCAGATAGCCGTGTCATGATGTCTGGTTACCACCTGGCCTACTTCTAGGGATGTCTGGTCATAGTCCGACCTATTTCACATAATGAATGAGTATCAGCTCATCTACTTCTCATATTGTAGGATCATCATCTGTTAATGCATCATGCTGTATGATCATCGTCTGACATAATTCTCATATTGTATGATCATCGTCTGACATATTTATCATATTGTATGGGTTTCGTCTGATTTTATCGTATTGCATGGGTATCGTCTGATGTATTTCTTATGTTGTATGGGTATTGATTGATGTATTATCATATTGTATATTGGAACTCTTCGCGGGCTGCTGGGGATGGGGACGGAGCGCTTATGGGAATGTCCCGAATGCTGTGATGTCGGTTCCTAAATCAATCAATCAATCAATCAATCATATTGTATGGATACTGTGGGATGTATTTTTCTGACATATTGCATATCTTGTATGGGTTTCATCTAATATATGTGTCATAGTGTAGGTATCGTGTGGCCTACTTCTCATAATGAGTGGTCATCATCCGGCCTACGTATCACAATGTATATTCTACTACTACCTGTAGAAGTAGTCGCTCCCAGCTAAGATACAGATTCAGATAAGTACCCTTAATATTGTCATGTAGTGTGTTTCATGTAGTTTTGTGTCGGCTTGTGTTTGTTGTTCTGTGCTGACCAAGGCTTTGGCCGCAGCGTCCAATTTGTTACTTGTAATCGTGTTTCAGTAAAGCTCACCATCTATTTCTCGTTTTTTGGTGATGCATTCATTACCTGTAGAAGTAGCAGTAGAGTATTAGCAGTTGTAATAGTGTTTACAGTGATAGTAGTAGCAGCAACGCAGCTGCCGTAGTAGTAGTAGCAGCAGCAGCACTAGTAGTTGTAGTAGTAATAGTAGTATTGTAGAATTATTAATATTATAAATATTATTATTATTAGTAGTAGTAGTAGTAGTAGTCGTAGTAATAGTAGTCGTAGTAGTAGTAGTAGTAGTAGTAGTAGTAGTAGTAGTAGTAGTAGTAGTAGTAGTAGTAGTAGTAGTAGTAGTAGTAGCATAGTAGTAGTAGTAGTAGTATCAATAGTAGCAGTAGTAGTAGTAATTTTTGTAGTAGTAGTAGTAGAAGTAGTAGTAACAGAAGTAGTAGCAATAGTAGCAGTAGTAGTAGTAATTGTAGTAGTAGTAGTAGTAGTAGTAGTAGTAGTAGTAGTAGTAGTAGTAATAATAATAGTAGTAGTAGTAGTAGTAGTAGTAGTAGTAGTAGTGGTAGTAGTAGTAGTAGTAGTAGTAGTAGTAGTAGTAATAGTAGTAGTAGTAGTAGTAGTAGTAGTAGTAGTAGTAGTAGTAGTAGTAGTAGTAGTAGTAGTAGTAGTAGTAGTAGTAGTAGTAGTAGTAGTAGTAGTAGTATTAGTAGTAGTAGTAGTATCAATAGTAGCAGTAGTAGTAGTAATTTTTTTAGTAGTAGTAGTAGTAGTAGTAGTAGTAGAAGTAGTAGTAACAGAAATAGTAGCAATAGTAGCAGTAGTAGTAGTAATTGTTGTTGCAGTAGTAGTAGTAGTAGTAGTAGTAGTAGTAGTAGTAGTAGTAGTAGTAGTAGTAGTAGTAGTAGTAGTAGTAGTAGTAGTAGTAGTAGTAGTAGTAGTAGTAGTAGTAGTAGTAGTAGTAGTAGTAGTAGTAGTAGTAGTAGTAGTCAGAATCTCCAATAAAGAGTTAGAGAGTTAATAAGAGTTAACACAAGTCTAGTCAGTCTAGTAGGGAGACACCAGACAGGAGAGACACCAGCGCTATAAATAGCTGCACAAGGGGACACATTTGTGTCAGCCAAGAGGGCAAGAAGTACAAGTGAGCGATGGCTTCCCCAAGCCATTGGGAAGCTTGGCCTTGCGAGTAACCGTGGTGTGCCCGGTTACTCAAGTTCACGAGCCAGCGTGCTTGGGACTCCATGCACGCAAGACCCGCTAATGCACGGAGGGTACAGCGTCCGTGCTTGACCACGCAATGTGTAGCGTGTGGACAGACCCGACTGGAGACGGATAGAGAGTAGACGTGTTCTTGACAAATGCTATAAGTTTCTAGGCAATAGTTAAATAATAGGCTGTAGAATTAGATTGTGATTGCTAGCATCATTTCTCACCACTTCATTGCATTCATGTTGTTTAATATCAATGAAGCATACCGCTCGCAGAGCTTGTAAATTGCCAGCTCTAAATAAATTGCATTCCTTTTGCAAATGACACGAGTTGTTATTTCGTGCGGTGCAAAAGTAGGGGAGTCCTAAAGTCCTGTAGCAAGCAAGTTGCTGACAGGCAGGACCCCAATTGGTGTCAGAAACCAGTGAACCAACGCCAATTAGATAATTGGTGTCAGAAACCACGAACCAACGCCAATCATACAATTGCACGATTCAACATCATTGCTGTGTTAAAATATTTGAAAGTAATGTAAATTTGTTTGCATATATGGCAAAAATAATTTTCTCTTGTGAATTATTACGATCATACCATTTGTGGAGCTTGAACTACAATGAAGCAAAAGTAAATTATTAATTTGAAAGTCTGTTATTCTACTGAAATTAATGAAAATGTATACTGTCATCAGTGAATATTATCTAGCTAACCATCGTGTACATTTCATGTTGTGTGATGCAGCCATCAATGTCACCATTCTTTCTACTCAGTAAATAGATTAGCTACTTAACTGAAGCCTAGAACAAAGTTACACCAATCTAGTCAGAAAGTGAAGACAAGACGACATCGACTGTCATACGACGAATCATCTTACATATCATAACAATCATTCAGACGATCATATCATTCATTCATTAACACCATTTATCATTATCTGCCACATTTTTTTCATTCATCATTCGCATGAAAGAAATTTGTATTTACAACATATGCGTGTGTCTAATTTTTGATGCTCTACTAAACAGAAGCATCCATTGTGTTATCAAGTCAATTATTTGAGTGTGGAAGACAGCGGTGAAACATCCCAAGAACCGTATTTTCCAAAGAATTAGATGAGTATATTTTCAAAATATTTTGGTATGCTCTAAATTAATCATGCATCTTCTTTTTCAGTAGAGATATATATTTACTAACACATAATTACAAACCATTGTATGAATATTATTGTGATACTATTTTGAACTAACATTAAGCCATAAAATGGCGTCACTAAATGAGTGTATCCAGGCAGGCAAGGAAATGGGCCATACTGGTGAAAAATTAGAGAAATGGGTAGATCAAAAATACAAAGAAGAGACAGAGAGAAAAGCTGCTCTAGAGAGAGACGAAAGAGCACTAGAAAGACAACACCAAAAAGAAATAAAAGAGGTCGAGGAAGCTACCAAATTAAAAATGAAGGAAATGGAGGTAGATTCTAACAGACAGATAGCCTCTAGCAAACAAAAAAGCCAAGAAGAACAGAACAAATTTAGTAAGTATAAAGGCCTTATCAAACCATACAGTAAAGGGGATTCTATTAGCGCATGGATTGAGAACATAGAATTCCAACTAAAGACGCAGAAAATACCTTTGGATGACTGGGCAATGATCTACATGAGAAACCTCAGTGGGGAGCCGTTAAAAGTAATAGAATCCATACCTACAGAGCTAAGGAACAATTATCAGTACATTCACGATAGGATAATGCAACACTTACTTTTAGACGCCACTGGGTACCAAATTCAGTTCTCCCAAATTAAGCCAAAAGCCACTGAAACCTTCTTAGACTACATCTCTAACGTGCAGAGCACATTTAAAAAGTGGACTAGAGCAGCGAAAGTGGGTAACAACTATGAAAAATTAGAAGACCTTATGGTATTGGACAAGGTGATATCTACCGTTCCTACCCCTTTTGCAAAGTTTCTCCAACAGTCTGATATTGAGTCCATTCAGCAATTAGAAAAACGGGGATCAGCATATTTTTCATATAATCTGGACATATTTAAATCTACAACACATGATACAGAAATAACTGCTTTTGCAAACAAAGTACCTGATAGATCTTACAATCAGAAAGATTACCGTAAGAAGGATAAACCATTTCAGAAGCCACCTCGATGTGGATATTGTAGTCTTTTTCATCCTAGTTACTCTATGTGTGATAGAAACCCCGCATATCCGTCACACTTAGAAGCAGTGTTAAAGAAGCAAGAAAGCAGAAGATCATCATTTAAACATGCTGTTAAATGTTACTTTTGTTCCAGTTATGGCCATTATAGCAATAAATGTATTGGTAGACAACGAATGAAGGCAAATAATGCAGCACTCATCGATACATCATCAGACGATGAGAGTGACATTGATCCGGAACTTGTGAATGTGTTGCCAACGAATGAATGTGAGAGTGTAGCATTAGTAACAGACATATTAGACTTTAAGAAATGTGACGTATGCCACCAGTTTCATGCGGATGGTAAATAGGAATGTGGGCACGTAATACCATGTTCAAATGAAGATGCTAACGCAGCGTGTGCCTCCAGAGGTAAACTTAAGTTCTACGATGCACTGGTCAATGATCAACCATGCCAATGTTTAATTGATAGCGGGAGCTCTCTACTGGGTTTAAGGAAAGAACTTGTTAGACCAGAAGATTACACGGGTGAATTTGTCAAATGCCGTACTTTCTCTGGAACCAGTGAGAAATACCCACTGGCAAAAGCGCATATCAATACCCCGTTCCTTACCGGCATATTTACTTGCGAAATCCTGCAAGATCCATGCACGGATCTCATTTTAGGATGCCTAGATTCATTGAAACAATGTACAGACGACGACATAAGAGCCTGGAAACATACACACATGGCTAACGCTGTAACTATGTCAGAGACATAAACAAACTATACTGACTCACAAAATGAAATGCTACAGCTATTAACACCAAGTAGTGCAGATACCAACACAACTCGACAGAAATGTATCGAGGAACAAAGCACCGACCAAACAATCGCACCTTATTTTAAATTGTTGGGTGAGCGAGCGAAAGTTACTAAAAATGCATCTTGGTACTTTAAAAAAGTTAACGGAATTCTCATGCGTTATTACACAAATAATAACCATGAAATTCAGCAGACGGTGTTACCTGTAACATACCGACAAAATGTGCTAAAGATCGCACATGAGTCACCGTGTGCTGGACATTTGGCCTATGATAAAACGCGAGCCAGAGTGTTGTCACACTTTTACTGGCCTAAATTCTGTTCTGACATAAAATTGTTCTGTCGTTCTTGTACTATTTGTCAACATCTTGTACGAAAGGGAAAGCATGTGAAGGCCGAAGTTCAACGGTCAGTATTAGCATCTAGACCATATGAGAGTATAGCGGTCGATATTGCTGGACCCCTAAAGCAGGTGTCGAGCAATGGAAACCACGACTATGCAAATAAGGGTGCTAAAACTATTCACCTTGAACCAAATCAGAAGGGTTTGCTTCTACTACCTGATAAACGTAATTTGTTATTAACAACTTGGCAAGGGCCATTCAACGTTGAACGTAAAATATCAGATGTGGATTATGAAATATCGATAAAAGGAAAATTAAAGATATTTCATGTTGTGGTATAATAAAACGTCCTTACCCTTTCCTATTTATGGACTCCCTTAAAAATAAACAAACCCTTACAATTACTGTTTAAGTAACTTACTTAATGTAGGAGAAAATAAAACAGCGATAGACTGACCGTGGCACAGCTAAATTTATTTTGGCTTGTTTTCTCTCCCGTACCTGGCCAATCCTGGCGAGGGGGAAAACAAAGACTGAAGCGGCCATTTCTAGTCAAGAGAACACACAAGAAAGTCGACCTTTCCCTTCGGGGAGAAGATATTTTGCCTTAAAAACATGATTCTCTTCAAGCTATTGGTATGTTATCTACATTATTAAGATATATTTATGTATTACATAGACCAGTATGTTTAATTAAGAATTAGTTACAATTCTCTTAAACCAGGCTGGATGATTTTTACCAATGAAACACAGGTGGACGCCACGCTGTAAATTTTCCTAGGTCTTACCATTTCAAATTCTTATGTTAAAATCTTGTATAGGCATTATGAACTTATATCTCACTAGTAGTGCTTATAACCTAGAAATATTATGTGTACCGTAGAGTATCAAACTCAGGTAAAAACCACATTCTAGGCATTTTCTCAAAGTGGGAACAGACTCTTGTTTACATACTTCAGTAGAGAACTTGTGTCTGTCAATTTCATATTCCTATGTTAAAACTTCTAGGCACTATGAACAATATCTCACTATTTATGCTTAGAAATCTGCAAATAATCTATGTACTATAGAAAGGTGTTTTATCCATGCGGGGACATACAAATGATTACGCGTATTCCTGACTCTTAGTCAGGGGATAAAATACTTCGCCACATCATAATCTGTAACTTGGAACTATAGTGTTAAATTTTAGTACCATCCTTTTAACAGATTAGTAACAACTCCATATGAGGGTGAACATATAATCATTTCATAAAATAGTGTTAGGGACATGCCATGTTTGAATATAAATTCATGAACAATTAAAGTAAACGCGTGATGAAAATGCATGTTCGGATAGGATTCAATCCCCATCGCCTCACCGTAGTAGAAACAGAAGCGAAGATTGATGTGAATAAATTGCTTGCAATATTCAGAATACTGGACCGTGCGGCATAAGTTATTCTAATAAATACACTCCGAATAATAGAGTCATTGGCAAAACATATCACAGCGATTACTATCCTAATGTGCTATACGCAGTGGGGGAAAATAATGGATGTTTTAGTTTATGAAGAAAATTCAAAAACCTAGGCTCCCTGCATCATCATTATGATTATTATGTATGATTATCATGTACTTAATATCAGAGAAATGTACATGTATGTTTTTTTTCTGGTATGAGAATTTTCTCTGTTCTGATTGTTACTTTTTCCTGTGGGAATATACATTTTAATGTTGCACCTTGGGATTAGAGGATGTTGATGTAAGAATCCATGTGTATGTCAGTACTTAAGCCAATGTTGAATAGTCTTGACCTAAGGATGATTATAGGCCGAAAGGAAGACGCGGCATTAGAAACCACAGAGATTCTGTATAGGCTATTCTCTTCAAGTAATGAGAGAGACAATATCAACATGTTGGATGGACAGAATGACTTCACTCCTCTAATTGTCCCAGTAACAACAGAACATAAAATAAAGTGAGAAAATACCTTACTCACTATTAAGAGTCATAATGGCTCTACTCAGCAATGAGGGACAGTGGAACGTGGACACCCACTCCTTTCCCCTTCTCCCCTTGTTGTTTTGTATTTTTGTTTGTAATTGTCTTGTGAAAGTTAACACATCACAGTAGGTTAATGCTTGTGTTGTATTCTTTGTCATCCCTTTTCTATAGAAGAGAAGCAGGTGGTGGTTGAATGTGGTGGGACTATATCACTATATCTGGATCCTGGGTCAACAGCCAGAAAGTGAATGTCCTAACCATAGTCTGCATCTAGAAATACCCATGGACTGCTGCGCTCAATAGCTCCATAGCGAACAACAGATAAATTAGAAGACAACTGACTGGGTGAGTGATTAAGTCCTATTTTAGTAGGAATATCCAGGATGGACTTCAAGATCTAATAATCTACAAAGATGAAGATCAACAGAGTAACTGACAACAGTGTATCGTCTGCTTTACGTCTGACAAGTATCACCTATAAGCCTTATCACTCAGCAAAATCAGTGAAACTATGGGACAATCCTACAAGTTACTAAAACTAGCAACAGTGAAAGCCCTTCAACTGTTGGTTGGGTTACCAAGTTAATATCCAACAATGGATAAGTCTTCGAAAGAATGTAAAACTGCTGCAACAGTCAAACATGGAATTCAGCTATTCAACACTAAGTTCTAGCTCAACCAAATGGGGAGAAGACACTGAACCACATAAGCCAATACAACCAAGGTACAAACTTAATATCATCTGAAACATAACTACGAAACCAGATTACCTCAAGGTTCCAAACCCTGAACACCATCAGATAAAAGACCATATGAAAGCAGCTAAATGTCTCTATATCTGCAACAAGAGGAATCATCCAATTGTTTGCAAACCTGTTACTGTGCTGGATTTATTCATCTGTGGATATATGTAGGTATAGATCAAGTGTGACCCTAGTCACAGATACTACCATGAGATGCCTCTCAGTCAAATAAAGTTCTACACTGGACTAGATAACGACTAACTCTTTGCTGGTCCAATGTCAACCTAAATGCCATGGGTTATAGACTCGCGACTTGGTGGGTGTAAAATCTTTGTTGAACTACTTGGGATTCTGATATTAAAAGCAGAGCAGCTGAATGGACGTCTACTTGGCACCATGTATGGTGAGATGGTAAAGTACCTTCTGCAGAGCTTAAGTGGAATTTCCGGAAAGTTAGACCAACCTGAGGCCCCAAATTTCAAAAAAAAAGACACCGAGCCTACTGCAACAGAGTACTCGAATATTCTAGCCCGCCGAGGGATTTGTGATTGTGTGTAATTTCTATTATAAAGTATGATTTGCACCAGCCAATTACCAGTGAATAAATAGTAAGAACATAACTGAGTGCATTAATTCGGTACCCAGATAATGGGAAAAGGATCTAATCGACAGCAAAGATGAACTCTTAACCGCACACCAGGAGATAAATGACTATTAATTAGTTTAATTAGTAATACAAAATGCTGTTTATGTGTTGTTGTTTTTTTTATCTGAAGGTAACAGGTCAGTAGTTTTTTTCCAATGGTATATATGTATAATATTTTGGCACCAACTCATTATTCTTAATAATGAGTAAATTGTAAAAGGTGTCAGAAACCAATGTTTATATATTGGGTTCTAGGTACTTGGATCATGATTTGCCTTAATTATGAGGGAAAATGAAAGTAGACCCAATTTGTGGTTGTTGTGTTGTTTGTAATAACCTGGGTTTTTTCTGGGGTCACTGGGTACTATGTTGTAATACTGCACATCATTCCCATGCCTGTCTGAAAATGCATAGTGTTTATTACACATCTATATATGTAATTGCAGATCTTGAGTTAATACCTGAACTGTTTGTCCAAAAGTGTTGTGTACATCAAGTAAATGTGGTGTCCAACAAGTGGTTGTTTATATGTTGTGAGCAATCAATATCCTTCTAGCACCATAGAAAATGTAAAGGGTGATGAAGTGGGAAGGGAAACCTACACACAGATGCCATTGTTTCAAGGATTGAACTCTTTTCTCCTGGGATTTATGGTAACTATCCCTGATCACCCTGCATTCTAACCAGTGCCAGAGAATCAATAATACCCCCTAGACATTTTAACGAATTATTCTTAGGAATTAAAATCCACATCCCACATGTGGGGGCCCGTCCGGGATTTTAAAACTCATGGTAAACATCACAAATGGTGTATTATTGTTGGTATATGAATTCAGGGAAAACCTCTCGCAGGTAAACCAAGTCACTTCAGAATGTTATAGTGTTAGTAACAGACCTAATCACTCATTAGTATGAGCTGAGTCAAGTTTTATGTGAACACATAATGGCTCAGATAAATATAGTTTTTTTTTGTACAAAACTGTTCACAGGTAATATCTTGATTCTGGTAGATGCATCATGTAGTTGGTTGTTGGGTATGAGATTTTTTTTAAACTCATATTTTATATCTTATTGATGAGAAACTAAGTCCAGTAATGAACCTCCAGTAGTAAGGTCTCTGGGATGGTAAACTCACATAAGATAGGTAATTCAGTGAATGTTAAGAATTCATAGTCATTCCCATTTGATGTTTGAGGTATGGTTCTGCTACTCTGATATTCTCTTTAAATGGTTTAAGAGTGGTGTAGTCATGAACACGCTACTATATTATGTATCCATAAGGGTTATGTTTCTAATTATGAATCATGTGGTAATTAACTATTTTGTCATTGATTATCATTGTATTTTCGTGTATGATCTGCTTGTATAATTCATGTAATATTGAAAAATTACCAAGGCAGCAGAGAGTGATAGACAATTTTATAGATAATTAGGACAGATAAGTTAAAAATTCAATAAATGTTTTTTAAAGGGAAAAATTTAATCAACAAATGATGATTCAGTAGGAAAGTAAATAATACCCGAGAGATGAATTAAACCAGGGGAAAATAGCAGTAACTAAAGTAAATGAACTAAGGTTATGGCCTAAACCACCACTTGCAAAAATGTAGACATAGTTAATGGAAGGGAAGGAATATTGTAAGAATTTGCAGTATTTAGGGGCACCCTAAATTAATCCTCCCTCATATAACATAACATATTCTACAACACCGGTAGTAAAGTAAAGTGAATAACTGATGGATACTTAGGAAGAAAAGCCATACCGACACTTATTCTACTCCACCGGTGATATGAGTAGTATTATTAACTAACTCAGATGGCCCATATGTGAATAAATAGAGTTAAAACCAAAATATTCACCTGGTGATATAAGTGAAACTGTTCAACTCACTTACTGACCCAACAGAATATAAGGTATTTCTTTAAATTATCCACCCCGATTCCATTATCAATGGTAGAGGAAACAGACCGTATAGGTATGTAAAAGGTATAATTAAAGAATTAACTTAAGAAATTGGAATTTCAAATAAACTTCAGGAGATACCGGAAAAAATCTGTGCCAATCTCTAGTAAGAGACTGAACATTTCAGATATTGGCTCCTTAGCTTTGAAATTTACAGTTTAATCTCATTAAGTGAAATGTTCACTATGAGAAGTCCTCATCAAAAAGAGGAGTGAAACAACTTTTTAGTTAGCGATTAGCTTACGTAAAGTTATTTCAGTAATTACCTAACTAACATTAATATTCTCATAAGGGAAGAATTAAAAAGGGCAATAAAGGGTACAATAGAGGCGCGCGGCTCAATTGTATTTTCTTTAAAACTAACCGAGTAACTAAATTCTAGATAATGCTCGAAGCCTACTAATAGGTAGGTGAATCAGAAATCAATCGCAAGACGAAACAGATTTCTACATCTCAGTTCTGATTTGGATGTTATGCCAGCATTAAATATGTGAAAGCAGATCCAGACTAACAGAGATTAGCTTAAATAACTGATACGAATCAGTAAAAGCAACAATTAAATAAGCAACTCTTGAAATAGATGCTGTTTATAAATAGGACGAACCCCTTGACGTAAAGACAGAGGAAACGCCTAAAACTTATACAGTGAACCCATGCTAGAAAAATGGAATATAGCTGTGTAAAAACCAAGCAAATTGGAGCATATAGCTGAAGAATTGCTTGATATTTACTAGATAAAGAATTTCAATCAGGAATCCAGCTAGTAAATTATATAACAGTTCAAAGATAGACCTTAGTCAATCTAAATAAATCCAGAGTTTCCACGTATTAAACGGATGAAAACAAAACTGGAGAGAAACATTAAGAGTACCTTACCTGTTATCCTGAGGACACAACTCAGGAGACGCCAGTATGAGAGGGATATACAGATGTAACAGTAATTTTACTAAGACTAGTAATCCACATCCATAACTGGAAGTGAACCAGCAACTTGATTGTCTGGAAGACTATCACAGGAAACATAAAAGGGGCTTTTAACTTCTCAATGAACTGATTATATATAGTAGGAGACAATACGTCTGAACCTACATAATAAGGTATGTTGCTAAGTTGAAAATAGTCTAAAACCTGGAGGGAGGCAGACGACGATCAATGTACGCCAAGCGACGCAAAATTGCTCGTAATTCAACACCAAAGCAACAAATACAGAGTGAAACTCAAACACATCAGGTTAGAATTACTAATAAGGATTCTAGCGTAAAATAGATCTAGGTTAGAAGGAAAAGCAGAGATAGTAAGCTAAGAATTACTTCATTTCTGATAGATTCATGTTCCCCGTAATATTTGGTTCAGAACGGAAATCTAGAAAAGTTGGACCTTGTTTACATGTTAGACGAGATTCTCTGGAAAAACCCGCAAGAGACAGGGACACCACTCTAATCAGTAGTTATCAAAACTGATCGGAAAATCCCATAACTCGACTAATAACCCAAACACATGATGTGTTGGATGAACATGTATTCAACAGGAACCATCTTTAGCTTCCTTTAAATATCAGATCTATAGTTAAAACAAACGTCTAACTTACAGGGAGACGGGCGAGTTTAATATGCTATCAGTAGACGCAGAATTAACCGTCGGTTTTAACATAATCTCAAGATTAATAATCTAACGAGAGAGGAATCAAGCTGGTATATATCCCAACTAGTCATGCTTAAGTTAGCAGTGGTTACACGTAGACCATAAATGAACTACAAGGAGAGACGAGACTTTCTGCTGGGAAAAGAATCTGAGGGGAGTGGACGCACAAAACCCAGAATCAGCAAAATGCAGATGTTAGGTTTCTTAATAACCCATGTAGAAGTACTCAGGACTTTCTCCAGTTCTTAACGCCAGACTAAATATATTGGGAAAAGACATTCAGCAAATGATCTCATATGAACATTATCATCAGGCTATTGCAAGCTTAATGATGATATTTCAATTGCTTCAAAAAGTCGGTTTGATGCAGAAAAACTAGTACTTGAAAGTAACAAATTATCAGATAACCACTCATATTTCAAACAATAGCTGACAACAGTGGAGAGGGTGCTACACTCTTTCACTAAAAGAGAAATAATCCTTTAAGGTTATACCAGTTGTCGTGACTAGAAGACAATGGGCGTGGCTCTGGTAGATTTTAATATAGGAAAGAAATGTAGTAGTAAAGTAATAAGGGATGGATACTAGGTGAGTCAATGTAAAGACGGAAATTGTAGAGTACTACTTGACCATTTAATTTCTGAAAGAAATAAATGGCTTAAATTGGGGAGGCGTGTGGTATAATAAAACGTCCTTACCCTTTCCTATTTATGGACTCCCTTAAAAATAAACAAACCCTTACAATTACTGTTTAAGTTACTTACTTAATGTAGGAGAAAATAAAACAGCGATAGACTGACCGTGGCACAGCTAAATTTATTTTGGCTTGTTTTCTCTCCCGTACCTGGCCAATCCTGGCGAGGGGGAAAACAAAGACTGAAGCGGCCATTTCTAGTCAAGAGAACACACAAGAAAGTCGACCTTTCCCTTCGGGGAGAAGGTATTTTGCCTTAAAAACATGATTCTCTTCAAGCTATTGGTATGTTATCTACATTATTAAGATATATTTATGTATTACATAGACCAGTATGTTTAATTAAGAATTAGTTACAATTCTCTTAAACCAGGCTGGATGATTTTTACCAATGAAACACAGGTGGACGCCACGCTGTAAATTTTCCTAGGTCTTACCATTTCAAATTCTTATGTTAAAATCTTGTATAGGCATTATGAACTTATATCTCACTAGTAGTGCTTATAACCTAGAAATATTATGTGTACCGTAGAGTATCAAACTCAGGTAAAAACCACATTCTAGGCATTTTCTCAAAGTGGGAACAGACTCTTGTTTACATACTTCAGTAGAGAACTTGTGTCTGTCAATTTCATATTCCTATGTTAAAACTTCTAGGCACTATGAACAATATCTCACTATTTATGCTTAGAAATCTGCAAATAATCTATGTACTATAGAAAGGTGTTTTATCCATGCGGGGACATACACATGATTACGCGTATTCCTGACTCTTAGTCAGGGGATAAAATACTTCGCCACATCATAATCTGTAACTTGGAACTATAGTGTTAAATTTTAGTACCATCCTTTTAACAGATTAGTAACCACTCCATATGAGGGTGAACATATAATCATTTCATAAAATAGTGTTAGGGACATGCCATGTTTGAATATAAATTCATGAACAATTAAAGTAAACGCGTGATGAAAATGCATGTTCGGATAGGATTCAATCCCCATCGCCTCACCGTAGTAGAAACAGAAGCGAAGATTGATGTGAATAAATTGCTTGCAATATTCAGAATACTGGACCGTGCGGCATAAGTTATTCTAATAAATACACTCCGAATAATAGAGTCATTGGCAAAACATATCACAGCGATTACTATCCTCATGTGCTGTACGCAGTGGGGGAAAATAATGGATGTTTTAGTTTATGAAGAAAATTCAAAAACCTAGGCTCCCTGCATCATCATTATGATTATTATGTATGATTATCATGTACTTAATATCAGAGAAATGTACATGTATGTGTTTTTTTCTGGTATGAGAATTTTCTCTGTTCTGATTGTTACTTTTTCCTGTGGGAATATACATTTTAATGTTGCACCTTGGGATTAGAGGATGTTGATGTAAGAATCCATGTGTATGTCAGTACTTAAGCCAATGTTGAATAGTCTTGACCTAAGGATGATTATAGGCCGAAAGGAAGACGCGGCATTAGAAACCACAGAGATTCTGTATAGGCTATTCTCTTCAAGTAATGAGAGAGACAATATCAACATGTTGGATGGACAGAATGACTTCACTCCTCTAATTGTCCCAGTAACAACAGAACATAAAATAAAGTGAGAAAATACCTTACTCACTATTAAGAGTCATAATGGCTCTACTCAGCAATGAGGGACAGTGGAACGTGGACACCCACTCCTTTCCCCTTCTCCCCTTGTTGTTTTGTATTTTTGTTTGTAATTGTCTTGTGAAAGTTAACACATCACAGTAGGTTAATGCTTGTGTTGTATTCTTTGTCATCCCTTTTCTATAGAAGAGAAGCAGGTGGTGGTTGAATGTGGTGGGACTATATCACTATATCTGGATCCTGGGTCAACAGCCAGAAAGTGAATGTCCTAACCATAGTCTGCATCTAGAAATACCCATGGACTGCTGCGCTCAATAGCTCCATAGCGAACAACAGATAAATTAGAAGACAACTGACTGGGTGAGTGATTAAGTCCTATTTTAGTAGGAATATCCAGGATGGACTTCAAGATCTAATAATCTACAAAGATGAAGATCAACAGAGTAACTGACAACAGTGTATCGTCTGCTTTACGTCTGACAAGTATCACCTATAAGCCTTATCACTCAGCAAAATCAGTGAAACTATGGGACAATCCTACAAGTTACTAAAACTAGCAACAGTGAAAGCCCTTCAACTGTTGGTTGGGTTACCAAGTTAATATCCAACAATGGATAAGTCTTCGAAAGAATGTCTCACTGCTGCAACAGTCAAACATGGAATTCAGCTATTCAACACTAAGTTCTAGCTCAACCAAATGGGGAGAAGACACTGAACCACATAAGCCAATACAACCAAGGTACAAACTTAATATCATCTGAAACATAACTACGAAACCAGATTACCTCAAGGTTCCAAACCCTGAACACCATCAGATAAAAGACCATATGAAAGCAGCTAAATGTCTCTATATCTGCAACAAGAGGAATCATCCAATTGTTTGCAAACCTGTTACTGTGCTGGATTTATTCATCTGTGGATATATGTAGGTATAGATCAAGTGTGACCCTAGTCACAGATACTACCATGAGATGCCTCTCAGTCAAATAAAGTTCTACACTGGACTAGATAACGACTAACTCTTTGCTGGTCCAATGTCAACCTAAATGCCATGGGTTATAGACTCGCGACTTGGTGGGTGTAAAACCTTTGTTGAACTACTTGGGATTCTGATATTAAAAGCAGAGCAGCTGAATGGACGTCTACTTGGCACCATGTATGGTGAGATGGTAAAGTACCTTCTGCAGAGCTTAAGTGGAATTTCCGGAAAGTTAGACCAACCTGAGGCCCCAAATTTAAAAAAAAAGACACCGAGCCTACTGCAACAGAGTACTCGAATATTCTAGCCCGCCGAGGGATTTGTGATTGTGTGTAATTTCTATTATAAAGTATGATTTGCACCAGCCAATTACCAGTGACTAAATAGTAAGAACATAACTGAGTGCATTAATTCGGTACCCAGATAATGGGAAAAGGATCTAATCGACAGCAAAGATGAACTCTTAACCGCACACCAGGAGATAAATGACTATTAATTAGTTTAATTAGTAATACAAAATGCTGTTTATGTGTTGTTGTTTTTTTTTCTGAAGGTAACAGGTCAGTAGTTTTTTTCCAATGGTATATATGTATAATATTTTGGCACCAACTCATTATTCTTAATAATGAGTAAATTGTAAAAGGTGTCAGAAACCAATGTTTATATATTGGGTTCTAGGTACTTGGATCATGATTTGCCTTAATTATGAGGGAAAATGAAAGTAGACCCAATTTGTGGTTGTTGTGTTGTTTGTAATAACCTGGGTTTTTTCTGGGGTCACTGGGTACTATGTTGTAATACTGCACATCATTCCCATGCCTGTCTGAAAATGCATAGTGTTTATTACACATCTATATATGTAATTGCAGATCTTGAGTTAATACCTGAACTGTTTGTCCAAAAGTGTTGTGTACATCAAGTAAATGTGGTGTCCAACAAGTGGTTGTTTATATGTTGTGAGCAATCAATATCCTTCTAGCACCATAGAAAATGTAAAGGGTGATGAAGTGGGAAGGGAAACCTACACACAGATGCCATTGTTTCAAGGATTGAACTCTTTTCTCCTGGGATTTGTGGTAACTATCCCTGATCACCCTGCATTCTAACCAGTGATCAGAGAATCAATAATACCCCCTAGACATTTTAACGAATTATTCTTAGGAATTAAAATCCACATCCCACACATGTCAACATGCTGAAACCATACTTCTCACGACAAGAACAACAGACAGACAAACAAAATGCACCAACACCAAGTAATCGGACGACAGACGTATACAACACAACTTCCCTAGGTAGGGCGACAAACGACAGCGACAACGCAAGCACACTTAGCCAGGTAACAGCACACTCAGTTAGCACCACAACAGTATTGAACGAGACAGACGAAGACGAGATGGAATTACCAGTCCCGACTGTAGACACGACAGCGACCATTGACAGTATAAAGATAGAAACCAAACTTACAGACGACCAACGACGACAAATAATAGAGCTAGTGACAGAATACAGAGACATTTTCTCCGACATCCCAGGAAAGACAGACAGAATAGAACAACCTATTATTCTGACTGACAACACACAAATCAAGTGTCGACCTTATTCTATCCCTCTAAACTATAGGTCGAACCTCGACAAAGAACTACTATCTCTCGAGTCGAGCGGAATTATTCAGAAATCTCAGTCAGAGTATTCTTTCCCTATTGTCCTTGTCGCCAAAAAGGACTCTACTATTCGACTCTGAGTCGATTATCGCCGTTTAAACAAAATAACCAAAATTGATGCTGAACCAATCCCAGCATGCGAGGATTTGATCTTAGACATGGCTACATCTCGCATATTTAGCAAGCTTGACCTCACGAAAGGTTATTGGCAAGTTCCGATGGAAATAAATTCGATTCCGTTAACAGCTTTCTCCACTCCTTTAGGTCTGTATGAGTGGCGCTTTCTTCTTTTTGGCCTTCGTAACGCTCCAGCGACTTTCGTCCGTCTAACTAGGGATCTTCTCCATGGGATGACCAATATTTCTATATATATAGACGACATATGTATCCATACGGAAGACTGGACAACACACATACTGAAACTACGACAAGTCTTCGACAGGTTGCGAGTATTTGGGCTTACAGTGAAGCCGACCAAAGTAGAGTTGGGCATGGAACAAATTGACTTCCTTGGTCATACCATCTGCAGGGGCCAATTAAGAACAGATGACAGAATCGTCACCAAGATTCTGAATTTGACAATGCCAACGACCAAGAAACAGATCCGAAGTTTACTGGGTCTGGTAAACTACTATAGTAAATTTATTCCAAATCTGGCGGAATTCACCAGTGTTTTTTCTAACATCTTAAAAGCTACGGCTAAATTATCTGTACAAGATGTAGGATTAATTAGCGCGTTATCAAAATTGAAATACCTTTTTAGTGTTCCACCTATCCTTCGTTTGCCTAATCCAAAACTTACCTATTTTTTACGTACAGATGCGAGTACCATCTCCATATCTGGGATACTAGGACAGTTCTACGAAGGGAAGTTTCACCCAGTAATGTACGTAAGTCGGAAGATTAACCCTGTTGAAGCTAGATACTCAGCAACAGAATTGGAGGCCCTAAGTTTGATCTATTGTGTTAAAAAATTTCATAGATTTGTGGCAGGAGCACAGTTTGTGATCAAAACGGATAATTCTCCGTTGTCTGTGATGCAATCAGGCGTTCCCCACAACAACAGAGTCTACAGATGGGCGTTAATTCTCCAAAATTACACATTTACCATTCAGCACTTAAAGGGAAGATTGAACACTGTTGCAGACATTTTGAGTCGACCGTCAACTATTGAAATACCTGATTTACAGGAAGGAATCGACCACAGATCACCAGAAACAGTGACACTGTAAATGTTAGGTAACTCAGTGCCGTATGTGGTGATTAAGATACAGTGTAAGTGCGTTATCATCGCCAAACATGTAAACTGTGTGAAAATAACAGTGCTATGAAAAGTGTAACGAACAGACGCAGAAGTAACATGCGCTGACACACACCTAAGCTATATTAACGTTAAAGTGCTAGCTATGAACCTACATAACTTAGTAGGGAACTATATTTATACACTATCCATGAAGGAGAGCATAGAATGACTTTGCCGAAATGAACTATGTTATAATAGTCTACAAAGAACATTGCTCCATCTTCACACCGGAAAGGAGGACTTCAGTTAGTGTAATTAGATATAGAAATGTAACTGTGATATATATATATATATATTATTATTTTATTAACAGTACACATAACTTCATTTTTCTATGAATAATTGAATTGCAAAATGTTCAAATGCATATATAACTGTATTTATGTCATGTGGTAGTTAGAAATCACCATCATGTAGTTAATAAACCCATTTAATATAACACCAATGATAGAAATACAATTGTTAGATATTACATTAGTTTATCACCGCATACTCATAATCATTTATAAATTCATTTATCTAAAATATCATTTCTAAACTAACCCAACCTTTTAGGAATTAACATCATCTTATTTACAAATAACACTTTAAGGTATGTAACTCAAAGTGTTATCTCAAAGGAACGGTAGATATCACCTTGTCCACCTATTGATCTGGCGCTAGTTTCACCTTCACTCACTACAGTGTGTAGATGGGGTGTCCTAGGACACCATGGCAGCGACCACCACCCTTGCAGCATATTGGTGGAGAAAGGCAGAACCAGGCAGCACAAGCTAAAGGTAAAGACTTTCCAGTATGACAATACAGGGCAAGATGTGGTGAGTAAAATAAGACGTGACAAGCGCAGAACGTTTCAGGGCAGGAAAAAAAGCTGGGAGCAGCCACCGTGGTGGAGTTTCGAGGTGGAGAAGGCTTGGGTGGATAAGCGTAGTGCTGTAAGGAGATGGCAAAATGCCAAGAAGAACAGAGCTGGTCATCCTAGTCTCTGCTTGCACTTAGAAAGAGAGATGCACACAAAAGTAAGCTACTTCAAAAAACTGGTCAAGGTTGTTAAAAGCGAAAAATGGGCAGAGGTGTGTCAAAGAGTAAGCACAGACAAGTCACTGAAATTGTTCTGGCGACTACATAAAAGCATGAGTGGTGTAGTCAAGAATAAGAGCATTTCTGACTTCCAAGGTGCTGACCTCATCTGGCAGAGGACTGACGAGGACAAGGGCAAAGCCCTCTTTGAACGCTACCTTGAGCAAAGCAACTAGACAGACATGGGAGGCCGAAATATGGCCAAGGAGGTCACTTCAGACAGATGCAAGGCCCAGAACACTTCGGGTGAAGACACAGTGACAGTGAAAGAAATCAAGGCTGTGCTTCGACGATCAAAAAACAGTGCTCCAGGTCCTGATGGCATAAGATACGACGACATAAATAGGTGTACCGACAATGAGCTAGAGAAACTAGCAGACATGTACAACAACAGTATAGGGAGTGCTAGCATCAAGGAGGAATGGTTACACAGCTATCTGATTCCCTTGCCGAAGCCTGACAAAGACCACAAAAAAATTCAGGGATATCGAATTATAACCATGCAGAATACAATAGGCAAGCTGCTGGAGAAGGTAATTGCCAGGAAAATATCAAGCCAACTAGAGAGGCAAGGTGTTTTCCCACCCACCCTGGGTGGGTACCGTCCAAAGAGAGAAACATGGACCAATGCAGCAGTCTTTGCCCAGAATGTCTATGAAGGTTTCCACTCAGGCACTGAAACCGTTGCTGCAGCGATTGATCTTGAGGACGCATACAACAGAGTACCACTGGATTTTTTAATGTTTCAGCTTCTCGAACTAAACGTAAGTCCATTCCTCCTTAGTTGGATCGCTGCAGCCCTCTTCCAACGGAAAGTAGTTTTTAGATGTGGCAGTTGGACTTCGGAACCAACAACAATATATCCTGGCCTACCACAGGGATCACCATTATCCCCGGTACTGTTCAACGCCTACACAGTGAGAATCACCAGTGAGCAGATCACTGGACCTGGCAGGACATTGTCATATGCCGATGATGTTTTAGTGTATCGTCAGGGGAAGGATAGAGAGGAGGTTGCTGTGGAACTACAAACCGAACTCAATCGCATAAGTACTTGGTGTGATGAAGCTGGGGCAATGGTCAACCTAACAAAGGCAACAGTGACTTGGTTCTCGTTGAATAATCATATTGTCAACACTCCAACACCAACTGTAATGCTGTGTTCAGAGACGATGGAAAGAACGCAGGCAATGAATTACCTGGCGATACGGTTTGATCGAAGCCTTGCTTATAATTTGCACATAGACCAGGTGATAACAAAGGCCAAGCGGGGTTTGGCAGCGATGCGGGTGATGGCGGCAGCAAACTGTGAGCAGCGCCATCTATGTCTTCTGTACGAGGGGTTGGTCATGTCCGTTTTGGAGTATGCAATGGCAATCCTGACTCTCAGCCATAAGCAGATAGAAAGGATGGAAAGGATACAGAATGAAGCTATGCGCATTATTCTTGGATGTACAAGAGATACAGCATGCAGGGCGATGCGCTACCTTCTTGGTTTTCCAACCATTGAAGAGAGAATACAAGGTTGCAGGGCACGCGCCTACCTCAGAATTAACGCAAACACACAACATCCACTGCATAGTGAAATTAGGAAGGTGAAGGGCAGCAGGTTAAAAAGAGGACGGTCGTGGATGGGTCAAGCCGAAGACATTCTTCAACAGGTGTGTTCACTTGAGGACTTAGAACCTGGCGAGGAGTGGGTGCAAGTGCAAACAGACTTCTGCACATCCTTTTCAGTTTGCATCCAACTAGATAGTAAATGCAGACATGAAAATCCGGCTGCTGTTGAGGCTGAAGTACAAGCGTTGATTTTCGAGAATTCGCTAGACGGTGACGCGGTCATCTACACAGATGGGTCGGTCGTCCGACATGTGAGAAGCTCATGGGCCTTTACAGCTCGGGCCGGAGGGAGAATTGTGAAGGAGGACTCTGGTGCTTTCACTGAAACCACAAGTAGCCTGACCATGGAAGTCATGGCAGTAAGTAAAGCAATAACATGGCTCGAGACACAGACATTCACTAGGGCTTGTTTCCTTAGCGACTCAATGAACATGATCAAGAGGATAGAGGAGGGGTCGATCTGAAGAGAATGGTTGCTGCCTTTGGAGCGGTCTCGACTGGCAAAGATTAGTTTCATCTTCGTGCCAGGGCATGCGGGAGTACAAGGAAATGAGCGGGCCGACAAGCTCGCAAGTGAGGCTGCTGTGGAGGGCGGACGCGCCATGGACCAGGCCGACATTCTGAATGCTCTACGAGAAGTAAGACTTTTGCGAGAACCAAGTGATGACTGTGAATCTACAACAATGGCTAGACTGCGAGAGCAGCAAATTAAAAGAGGGGTGGCCAAACAAGAACACTACGCAGGAAGCCAAAGAAGATTTATAAACCAACACAGAACTGGCGTCGTTAGCCGCTACACGTTGAGGGATTTGCTGAGGAGGTGATCCGAGCACTTATGGACTGAATGGTTCGATGTGCAATGAGGATGATCTGTCGACTAACTAACTAACTAACTAACTAACTCAAATCTCTTAAATGAAATTAAGTAGTTAGATTATTTCCCTTGGGATAAGTTAGGACAGCACACCAAATCATATTTAGTTACTATTGCAGGATCGGTGACAAACCATCCTCACAACCGTGTATATTTTGTATAGACATGAAACGTGCAAACAAAACGCAGTCATTTGGTGTGAATACTGTTATAATTCAGCCAATCATTTATTGTAAATATGTAATGTTCATTATCTGATGCTATGAAACATATTTTAATGACGAGTGAATGTTTGAGCAAAAGGAGAGTGTGAAAGCGAGTGAAAGATGTATCATCATCATCATCATCATCTTCCACTTCTGCCGTCAAGCGTCGTGGGGAGGAATAATTTGCGTTCCAGCGCCCGGTGGACGGCACTGGATAGTGTCATTCCGTGAGGTTGTACAATGTCTCTGATGTCGTCAATCCATTTTCTTCTTGGACGTCCTCGTGGTCTCGTCGCAGATGATCTTTGATGTAAGGCCAGTGATGGTAGTTGCTGATGTTGCATTCTAATGACATGGCCAAACCACTTGATCTTCTGTCTGTCAATAAATGTGGCACAAGGTGTTGATCCCACAGTCTGTCTGATAGTAGCATTTCTTACTCGGTCTCGGATTGTTAAGTTGGCAGCTCTCCTCAGGCATCTCATGAGATGTATGCAAGAGGAATAAATGAGAGGAGAAAATGTGAAAATGAGGAACATGGAAGGAAAGAGAGTGAGAGAGAAAGGTAGCGGCAAATTTTTTCACCGCTAAAAACGTCTTATTTTGACTTGTCTGTGTCATCTGTGTAACCAATGTGTTGTCAAATTTTTATGTGTGTTACTGCCATACTTTAATAGATTAGATAGGGAATATACCTTGAGCTTCTTAAAGCGGAGTTGTGGTCATAAATAAGAATAACAAACATTTGTAACCACAATAAACCGATTTGCGGCGCTCGAAGGAACACACACATTTAATACACTAACGCATACACAAGTTAACAAATTAAGTACACAGTAGTTTATTAGTAAACACGCAAACAAACAGGAATACGAACACATAAAAGTTGCACACAATATTTGTGTCAAAGGACAACAACTTAAAATTCAGGGGACACAATAACTTCTTAAAAACCTTAATGTAACATTGGAAATAGCTTTTCACAAGCGGAAGCGAGAAGGTGAAAAGTAGAACTTTATGTATATGATTTGGAGGGGATATTAATGGGAACATATTTATGCTCATGTGTTGCACTCATAACAGAGTCAACTTGTATTTGGGTTGTCATTTTGGGCAATATGAGGACAGGTCGAGACAGAAGTCGACGGGTGAAAGTCAAAAGACATAGGGTCTAAGGACGGAAGCCAGGACTAAGTCATAAGACAACGGATCCGGTTCAAAACAATTCCCAAAGATATCTATAGAACCAACTATACTGATACATGGGCTACTTAATTAGCCGAGTGAAAAGATAGAACAGTGTGAGTAAAGGAAGAAGAGAGTTGTTCTATCCCCAAACGAGAGATTTATAACTTATTGGATATCTGACAAAATTGGACATCCAATTTTTCTTTGTGACCATACGTGTTACAAACAGGAGTTAAAGGGGAGTAACACTTCACAGAGAGGAGGGGAGCCTGTCAGAATCTCCAATAAAGAGTTAGAGAGTTAATAAGAGTTAACACAAGTCTAGTAGGGAGACACCAGACAGGAGAGACACCAGCGCTATAAATAGCTGCACAAGGGGACACATTTGTGTCAACCAAGAGGGCAAGAAGTACAAGTGAGCGATGGCTTCCCCAAGCCATTGGGAAGCTTGGCCTTGCGAGTAACCGTGGTGTGACCGGTTACTCAAGATCACGAGCCAGCGTGCTTGGGACTCCATGCACGCAAGACCCGCTAATGCATGGAGGGTACAGCGTCCGTGCTTGACCACGCAATGTGTAGCGTGTGGACAGACCCGACTGGAGACGGATAGAGAGTAGACGTGTTCTTGACAAATGCTATAAGTTTCTAGGCAATAGTTAAATAATAGGCTGTAGAATTAGATTGTGATTGCTAGCATCATTTCTCACCACTTTATTGCATTCATGTTGTTTAATATCAATGAAGCATACCGCTCGCAGAGCTTGTAAATTGCCAGCTCTAAATAAATTGCATTCCTTTTGCAAATGACACGAGTTGTTATTTCGTGCGGTGCAAAAGTAGGGGAGTCCTAAAGTCCTGTAGCAAGCAAGACGCTGACAAGTAGTAGTAGTAGTAGTAGTAGTAGTAGTAGTAGTAGTAGTAGTAGTAGTAGTAGTAGTAGTAGTAGTAGTAGTAGTAGTAGTAGTAGTAGTAGTAGTAGTAGTAGTGGTAGTAGTGGTAGTAGTAGTAGTAGTAGTAGTAGTAGTAGTAGTAGTAGTAGTAGTAGTAGTAGTAGTAGTAGTAGTAGTAGTAGTAGTAGTAGTAGTAGTAGTAGTAGTAGTAGTAGTAGTAGTAGTAGTAGTAGTGGTAGTAGCTGTAGTAATAGCAGTAGTAACACTAGGTACACTCCTTGTGTTGTACAAACACTGATGTAATCAATATTAGTCGGACTGTCTGTACTTCCCAAACTGTTCCCTATTACCATTGACAGTAGATCTACCGCAAAACCCCAATGAATCTAAGTAAACGTGTTCTTGCACGTATTTCAGCCCAGGGATAATTAATTTATTCACTTTATATGATACATAATTATGCAGTATGCACCTGAGGAGATGCAACAAAATAGGTCAGGCAATAAATCGGGCCACTAATTGTTTGTGGCGTCTGGGTTTAAACGCTTTTACAAGCTTATATTAATATTACTAGATATAGATATAGGGGTATTACTCTCATGAATTATGTAAAGAACCATTACTGTAGAATTGTCATGACAAGTATGCCAAATAAAACAAGCTTGACATATGGGAGAAATAATGTGGATTCCCGCACGAAAAACGCACAAAAAGTGATATTGGCATTCTAAGAACTTTCATTAAGAGAACCATCGACAGGCAGACGGATTTATATATCTGTCTTGTAGATTACCTTGAAACATTTTATACCGTACATCGTATAGAAATAATCAAAGTGTTGCAGGCATAGATTTATAGAACAGCTTTAGGGCTAATACAAATATATAATGGTAACACACAGCATCTATCTCTGTTGACGGCCATAGTGGCAGACGTGTTCAAATTAAACATGGCGTCGTGCGGGATTTACATTTCTCATTAGTGAGCTGTATTTAAGATGACACAGTGAAATCTATCAGAGATGACACAGTGAGATCTATCAGAGATACACCAGGTGTGGACATTAACCGAATTAATGTCATACAGAAAGTAGGTTGAACCGAACAAAAATGGTTGGCGGAAAACGGGCAGTATAGGTGTGTCACAGTTATGACTTAAAAATGGTTAATATGGTAGCGGACATGTTGTATTATATATCAAATTTAAGCAGGTGGCTTAAGGAAAACTACTGTATTGCTATTTTAATTGGGACATTTGCACATGACAACATTTCGACGATATATAAACTTATGGCAGATACGAGAAAGACGATCAAGACCACTAATCTTTCAATGGCACTTACTAAGTTAACTCCCAGAGTTCAATTATCCCTCTAGATTCTAGATGAATTGTCTGTGTACATGGAGGACCCAGTGATGTTTATAAGAGATACACCAGGTGTGGACATTTTGTCCATTTTTTCCTTGCTCGTTCGCTATGAACTCAAGCGTACTCCACACACACAACATCTAGTAGCTCTGTACTGAATTTAGCGTGTGGGCTAGCTTTCCCTATTACCGATGTGCCACGACTAATGCAGACCCACTCCGTCTTCTGAGGTACTTATAATTTAAATCCCCAAGTCGAGGACGAGAAGATAACATCATCAACTCTATCATTACCAGAAGGTCACAACAGCTGCCCAATGTGGGGTGTCAAGTTGTCCACAAGTAGGGTCCTCTCGGTGGTGTAATCAGGCCATCTCATTGTGTACTGAATGCACTGAGAAATTGCAGGCCAATTTTTCCCTCAATTAGTAGGCGACGAGTCCATGCGTCAAGCCCGCGTGGGCCTACATTTATGATATTATCAGTTAGTTACTTGTATATCCGGTACAAGACGTTGCAGTCAACCCCAACATTTTTGCTGTAAGTGATTCCATAGCAAGTTTACGCTCAGTACTTTGGCTGTGGTTTCTGATCGACAGGCAATCATACCATTTTACAAATTAATCAACGCAATACAGTCTGCTGCCAAATCGCCCGCAGATGTGTTTCAATCGTGGTATGCGGGATTACGAATTGCATCCGTAACCTCTGCGCCACGGAGAGAGAAAATAAAGATGGCATTAAAATCACATGTTTAAGATGGTCACATGGGCAGAATGTTCACATCTTCTAGAAACATAAATCCGCTTGCGTAATGCTCGGGGATATAAGGGATGCAATGAAAAGTAACACTGTAACCAGCCAAACATGTCGTAATGGGCCACCAAGAGGGTGGACATGAGATTGGCTTCCTCAGCCCGTAGACAATTATTACCACAATATTCAACCAAACATGAGCAATTAGGCCAGGTCCTAGGCGTGAGTTGATACAGGGTCTTTGCCTTGCTGGGATGTGACTGGCAGCACACGAAGAAGACACGCATCTGCTGTCGTGGTTGGTTACGGCACTGGCACCTCGTCGTCTTGACAACCGATAGTTTGTGTTGGAGTTATACATTCTACAGTGTGCTGATGCTGAGGTAAGGGGTTCAACTCCTACAACGGACATTTAGACTAAAATGTTGACTCACAGTCTTTGATTTGGGGACGTTAATTACAAGTACCTCTGAAGTCGGAGTGGGTTCGCCTGATGGCGAGGGATACTGTTGATAGGTAATCAGCTAATTCGCAAGCAAAATTGAGCCCAGCACCATTGGAATTAGTATGGACCACGCTTGAGTTCAAGGCGAGCGAGAAAAAAAAATCCTCTACGTAGCACAAGGCCTGGGATGAATTGTAGAAACCATGTGTTGCCCATGTATCGTGATCCCCCTTTCGGTTTGCCTAGCTTACTGCAGTGGATAGGTAACATCAATACATCTGGAACACGACAAGCTGCACAAACTGCTACATCAACAAACCTACGCCTTCAAACCTTGACCAATTGCCAACAAAGGGTTAGGGATTGGTCTGCCTTGCCATGACATTTAGTCTGTAGATGGCATCACTCCCACCAGGATAAGGTTTGTACCCTCATAATTGTTCTCCTCCGCCCCAAACTATTGGCACAATATTGGGTGTCGGGTTTGGTGAGCGCCGCCCAATATTCGGCGCTAAGAGACAGCAGTTAGTACCGTCCACTGTCATACCGTAGCACAGACACATCTGACTAAGACTTGACTGGGAGTTATTTACAATGTTATAACTCATTGTAAGAAGAACACTTACTTTATCACATAAGTTTGAACACACAAGTCACATTCGCTGACCACTGGTATCAGGAGATACCAGCAGTTTAATTACCAAAGACTTATCTTATGTAGAAAAGTATCAAAGGTAGGCTTTTGCAAGATGGAAAACAGAGTGACCAATAAAATGATGTCAATTGCAACGAGAAAAAGAGTGTTGATATGCTATATAGAACCTGTACTTTTATATGTGTATGAAACGTGGACAGTGAGCAGACACGCTTAAAAGCATCTGATGGCTGTGGGAATTTGGTTTCTGAGGAATAGGAAAATGCAAAGAGTGCAATGGACAGACAAAGTCCTACAAGAAACAAATGTAAACCGTTATCTGATTAGAGAAATTAGACGTAGACATTCAATAATTTTTGGGCGCGTTATGAAAATTAATTAATTCGAGAACTTGGTGACAACTGGCAAGATTGAGGGGAAAAACAAGGGAAAGACAGAGAAGTAAATAACTGGCTGACGTGGTCTCGTGGTATGGTCGAGACTTGAACACAGAGCTGATCCACGACTCTGGTGATCACGATGGCGTAGCATGACCACCCACACGTATAGGCAAGGCACATGATGATGAGCACAAGGACGTTTTCCGTGATTTAAGTCGTACTGGGTATAAAGTGTTAGCTCCATATCCTTAGTGTCCCATCGGCCCTGGGTGAGCGACGTTGTCAGAACATCGGCCTTGGGTGAGTGTCGTGGTCAGAACATCGGCCCTGGGTGAGTGACGTGGTCAGAACATCGGCCTTGGGTGAGTGACGTGGTCAGAACATCGGCAATTGGTGAGTGACGTGGTCAGAACATCGGCCCTTGGTGAGTGATGTGGTAAGAACATCGGCCTTGTGTGAGTGACGTGGTCAAATCATCGGCAATAGTGAGTGACGTGGTCAGAAAATCGGCCCTTGGTGAGTGATGTGGTCGGAAAATCGGCCCTGTGTGAGTGACCAGCACATCGCAGCCGCTTTAAAGTAGCAATTAACAAAGGCAGGATAGACAGAAGGGTATCCATGAGTAATTATCGCAAACGGGGCTACAGATGGAATGAAACTAGCAATTAAATGGGGGGGGGGGAGCATAATGAATAAAGAAGGGAGGAACTAGCTAACATAGAAAGTCTCAAAGTTGTAATTTATTGGCGAAAATACAGGAGCGTATCTTAGCAAATAATTGGGTAAAACAGAATAGTGTATATTTACAATTAACTATCTCAAATAGAATGGCTTCAGGTTGCCACTAACTAGTTAAAATAAAGTGGCTTAAAGTAGACAGTGACTGACTGCAATATGCATTCTAAAGTAGCAATTAAGTTGGTGAAATAGAAGAGCGTATAGCTGTAATTAACTAGCTAAAATACAAGAGCTTATAGTTGTAATTAACTAACTAGAATAGAAAGGCTTAACGAGAAATTAAATTGGCTAAAACATAATGTTTATAATGACAATTAACTGGCTAAAACAGTTGGTTTTAACGGTTCCAGGCAGGCAGACAGGACGAGTCAATGGTTCCAGGCAGGTAGACAAGACGAGTCAATGGTTTTAGAGAGGCAGACAGGACGAGTCAAGGTTTCAGACGCGCAGACAGGGAGAGTCAATGGTTCCAGACAGGAAGACAGGACGAGAAAATGGTTTCAGGGAGGCAGATAGGACGAGTCAATGGTTCCAGGCAGGTAGACAAGACGAGTTAATGGTTTCTGACAGGTAGATAAGACGAGTCAATGTTTCAGACAGGCAGACAGGATGAGTCAATGGTTCCAGGCAGGCAGACAGGACGAGTCAATGGTTTTAGAGAGGCAGACAGGACGAGTCAAGGTTTCAGACGCGCAGACAGGGAGAGTCAGTGGTTCCAGACAGAAAGACAGGACAAGAAAATGGTTTCAGAGAGGCAGATAGGACGAGTCAATGTTTCAGACAAGCAGGCAGAGCGAGTCAATGGTCCCAGGCAGGCAGACATGACGAGTCAATGGTTCCAGGTTGCAGACAGGACGAGTGAATAGTTCCAGGCAAGCAGACAGGACGAGTCAAAGGTTCCAGGCAGGCAGACATGACAAGTCAATGGTTTCAGGTTGACAGGACGAGTGAATTGTTTCAGGTTGCAGACAGGACAAGTGGATGGTTCTAGGTTGCAGACAGGACGAGTCAATGGTTCCAGACATTCAGACAAGACGAGTCAATAGTTCCAGGCAGACAGACAGAACGAATTTCCAGGCAGGCAGACAGGATGAGTCAATGGTTCCAGGAGAAATGTCATCTGCCTCTATGACCAGGCCCCAAGAACACCAAGTCCAGGGAGATGATTCCAGCCACAAGAACGCTGCCGGGAGGGATGGAGGGCTGGTCAACCAACACAGAACTGGTGTCGTCACTTGCTGCACACCGAGGGCGATATTGCGGAGAGGGTCTGAACACATATGGAGTAATAATTAGTTGTGCAATGAGGATTATGTTTGACTGACTGACTAACTAACCAACCAACCAACCAACCAACCAACCAACCAACCAACCAACCAACCAACCAACTAACTAACTAAACTAATTAACTAAATGACTAACTAACTAACTAACTAACTAATTAACTAAATAACTAACTAACTGACTGACTAACTAACTAACTAACTAATTAACTAAATAACTAACTAACTGACTGACTAACTAACTAAATAACTAACTACGACGGGACTTCAAATCATCACCCAGTGCGTTGTCGGCTGGGATGGGTGATCATGTCTCTCCACAAATTACGATCTCCGACGTCATGGATCATTTCGTGAGTTGACTCCCTTCCGTGCCATGACACGAGACTGTCAAAAATCCTCTCACACTGTCTTCCTCTATTTCTCTTTCCGCAAATCTTTCCGGTTGTCACAACATGTTCTAGTTTTTGTCTTCTCATAGCGTGACCAAAAACGATGACCGCCTTTTTCTGATGTGTGAGATATGTTTTCTTTACGACTCAGCTTCCATTAAAACGTCCTGAGTGCTCAGTTTGTCTGTCCTTTTAATTTTCAGCATGCTTCTATAAAGCCATGTCTACAAGGCTTCCAGGGATTTACTCGCATGTTTACTAATTGTCCAGGATTATCATCCGTATGTTAAAACTGATTATATGTAACATGCACGAATTCTTTTTCTAAATTTCAAATGAAAACCTTAAAAGTTTGATACACTCACAATAGCCATGCCGTTGTATTGTAACCTTTCAATATTGTTGCTAAGGATGTCAAGAGAGTTAGGCACGTGATATCACGGTGCAGACGAACGCGGTGACGTCATGAAGACAATTTTAAAGATGACCTCTCCACTGTTCACATGCACCAAAGAGAAGCAGTAGCTTGTTGTGCATTTTTTTTTTTTTTTCGTTATCAGAGAAGGGGTGAAACCTATAGAAATTCATCGAAGACTGAAGGTCCAGTATGGTGATGAATGCCTGCCAGTGAACACACAGTGGTTACACATGCGACCAAGAGAATTTTGCTCTACAGGAATTCAAGCACTTTAACGGCGCTGGAGGACTTGCATTGAACGCACTGGTGACTACATCATAAAATGATACCTCTGTTCTTTACCTTTTCAGAATATATTCAAACACTCACACGTTCAAAAAACACATTTAAGGTTTTCATTTGAAGCTCCCTTGTAACTAACTAACTAACTAACTAACTAACTAACAACAACAACAACAACAACAACAACAACAACAACAACAACAACAACAACAACAACAACAACAACAAAATTTTGTTTTCAAAGGGTTAAGAATTGGGCACGCAGGCCCGTCTAACAGTTTGCCCTTCTATCACTCTCTTTCATACATTATATCATTCACACATCATTCAAGACTAACTGAAAAAGGCAACAATATAAAAAAAAATATGCATTATAAAGGCATGGGAAAAATGAAAAATCAATACTACACGACTCAGTAATAGTAATAACTGGTGTGGCACTTGTTATTAGCTATGTGGAATATACTGGCCAACCAAAAGGGGACTGGCTGTTACACTGGGGTATTATTAATATTATTATTATTATTATTATTATTATTATTATTATTATTTCTATTATTAAGGGGGAAGGTAATCCGTACTGCGATAGTGTTCGAATAATTTGCGATTATAAGTATAGCGAATGGTGATCTCTTTGATTTCTTGTGGAAGATTGTTCCACAGTTGAGCTGCAGAGTACGTTAAGCTTGTTTTGTATAAGTCAATCCTAGGCTTCGGAATGTGTAATATATTTAATCGTTTACTGTGTCTAGCATTATATTTAAACAATGACCAAAGGTAATTTGGGACATTCCGATGTAGGATTTTGTGAATTAGTTTGGCCTTATTGAAAAGCAGGCGTTTGCGGAGTGGTAGTAACTGATTGATTGATTGATTGATTGATTTAGGAACCGACATCACAGCATTCGGGACATTCCCATACACGCTCCTTCCCCATCCTCAGCAACCAGCGAAGAGTTCCAAAACTAATAGTTCCAGTAGCAATCTGATTATATGTCCGTCTCGCCTTTCCTCTGAGCGTCGAGCGTCGGCCAGATCCCCTCGTCACACCTCGCTGTCTCATTCGTATCAGACTATGGTGATCCATCTGCTCCTCCGAGGTGTACACGTGCTCCAACAAGGCCGCAATCACGTCCGCCTTGTCATGCATCAGTACTCCACCAAGTTTTGCCAAGCCAGCCAATCTGTCCGCCTGTTCATTCCCCAGCACCCCAGCATGCCCAGGAGAAAAGATCCAGGCGATGTTTGCTACCCGTGACCTCCGAAGCGAAGCAAGCCACTCCGCACGAAGCTTGCCTGTTCTCACCCTTCTCAGCATGCTTTCTGAGTCAGTTACAATCACAATGTGTGTATGTATCGTGTTTTCTAACCAGCGGAAAGCTGCACTGACCGCCTCCACCTCCATTCTTAAGCTAGAAGGTAGTAACTGAACTAACTAACTAACTAACTAACTAACTAACTAACTAACTAACTAACTAACTAACTAACTAACTAACTGACTGACTGACTGACTGACTGACTGACTGACTGACTGACTGACTAACTAACTGACTGACTGACTGACTGAGTGACTGACTGACTGACTGACTGACTAACTGACTGACTGACTGACTGACTGACTGACTGACTGACTGACTGACTGACTGACTAACTAACTAACTAACTAACCAACCAACCAACCAACCAACCAACCAACTAACTAACTAACTAATTAACTAACTAACGAACCAACTCACTCACTCACTCACTTACTAACTCAATAAATAACAATAATTAACTGACTGACTGACTGACAGACAAATTGACTGACTGACTGACTAACTAACTATCTATATAACTCACTAAGTAATTTACTCTCTGCGCGGTGTGTTGTCTAGCATATTTCACCGTATCTCGCTGGGAAAATTCTCTACTTGTATATACCATATGTAGTCAGTAGGTGAATCACATTCTGGCTGTAATACATAACACATGAAGACGCCTATTCAATTCAAAATGTGAATCGTGTGTTATCCCTACGGAAATCGCAGATTCATTTTACATACGCATGTACAGTTTGCACCTTACGGCATGCAGCGAAATATACATTGCGCAGTCTATTATTAATTGCTTCTTTGTATAAATGAACTATAGGTGTACCTAATAAGGATTTAATAGGCAAGATGGGCGACTTCATTGCACTATTTTCCATCCTATATAGCTCGTCCTCTTTCCGCAGCGCCGCCTGGCGAAAACGTCGCACAAAGCACGAACTCCATCCCCCAGCAACGATCCCCAGGTGTCTCCGTGATAACTGCACTCGGGAACCGAATGACAGAGACGGGAGATAAACCCAGCCCCCCCCCCCCCATACCCCCCCCCCCCCAAGAACAAGACGCCTTAACCAATTCTCAACAGAGCCCCAAATAAGGAAGTGCATTACCTTGTTCAGTGACACCTGGCTCTCTTGTCACACGATAGTTGGTTACACTGCGCTTACACCTGGCCATCCGGACAGAGGATAGTTGTTACACTGTTCTTTAAAAATGAATAATAACTACAACGCAAGGCGGGGACCGGGATTGGGGTTATACCTCTCCATAGCACAAGGCCTCGGTTGAATTCCTGAGATCAGAAGTAACCCATGCAGTATAATCCTTCTCTTGGCCTACCTAATTTACTCCAGATGACAGATACATATGGAACAAGAGAAGCTGAAGAAGCTGCCATATCAACAAAGCAATGCTCTATCTGTCCGCCTGTCGGAGAATCGATCCCAGTCTAATTTGCCGTCCAAGACTTAGGGCTTGGTCTAACCTGCCATCCCATTTAATATTACGTTGCATTTCGTCGAACCAGGATAAGGTGCGCTCCTCCGTTGTTCAACATTATGATTAAATCTGTATATCTCACATCTACATATTCACCTCCCACACACGTCCATCCATCTTCCTACACCCCACAAATTCAACATCATAACATACATATTAATACATGCCGTCGTGGTAACATATTATTTCTGCAAACACACCAGGAACACCGGGAAATTAATCATAATGGTACGACGCCTAAGCCGCGCTTTTGGCGTCAGAAATGTGATCTTGCATTCTGCTTCTGACAGGAAATAAAAACTCCGTCCCTTGTGGTCATACATATTCAAGAGGAGAAGGTTCGTTTATTATCTTCGGGGTCCGGCGATGAAATTTCGATTTCCGAAATTGTCAGAAGTTTCTGGAATTAAGCAATAGTGCTATGATAAAGTGTTTATGTGTGTCTCTGGGATTCTTTAGATTAGATAGCTACTGAAAGCTACTAGAGATGTGAACTACTGCTTCTTGTGTGTGGATTGTTTTCTTTCAGAGTCATTCACATTTGTTGCTATATAAGCCCTTTTTGTATTTTTGTAACATTAATTTCTCTATTTTAGCCGATTGAGTACTACTTTAACCCCTCATTTCTCAGCCATGTGACTGCTACTTTAGAGACTAGAATTGTGCGCTCTATTATTTATAGCCTCGTGGTTTTAATGTTATCAACAAAAACATAATATTGAGTATGTTTGTTGATTGAGTATGCTATATACAAAAAGCAGCCAGGTGTCTCAATACACGAATCAGTTTTTTTCCCCAATGGGACGCATGCTGTAATCCGACAAATTTATGCTGCCGTACCTGAACGTATATAGAGACGTTTTATATAGAGATGTGTTATATAGAGATGTGTTATATAGAGACGTTTTATATAGAGATGTGTTATACAGAGATGTGTTATATAAAGATGTGTTATATAAAGATGTGTTATATAGACATGTGCTATATAGAGATGTGTTATATAGAGATGTGTTATATAGAGATGTGTTATATAGAGATGTGTTATATAGAGATTAAAACAAAGTAGTAATCTACCCTTATGCCCTCGTTATACTGTATTGGTCATATAGTCCCAGATACATTTTCCTATAAGCCAATGGACTCATCAGGAAGGATGCGGTCAATACCACGCCGGTAACTTTCATTTCCCAAAATATTTCATGGTTCTGCCATGATCGGGTTTATAGGATTACAGATCATGGCGTCTTTCAGGGAAAAGAGCGGTCTGTACGAAGAGACATTGCAAAGTGACCCGCCACGAACATTGGTCACAAGAGAGTGAAAAGCGCTCGGGACACTTTGTGAAAGGACGAAGCGTCACCTTGAAGATCAGTTGGGCTGGAGCCACGGTCGAGTGCGTACCCTGTTTTTGGTTTCAAGTAGCGATGGCCTCACACTGTGCCGTTACAGTATTAGTTAGATTTATAGTCATTGTGAAGGCTCTAAGTATTGTGTACGATTGATAAATGAGTGTATAAATGACAACGTGAATTATACGATATTTAGAGACAATAGAATAGTCTAAACCACACCCGTGTTGTGTTCCTGAGGAAATGTCGAGTTGTGTTATAAATAGTTGGTTGTTATCAAATGTAAAGAGTGGAAGAGCTTAACCATAACTAAATATAATAATAGAGATGGCTACAGTAATAAGACCACGGCATCGCCAGACAGAAATGCATTGGCACAGAAGTGCGACCGCACAGAAAGAGATATAATATTGTGCCACGTCAAACGACCAATGACTAATAGTGTTGCGCCATTACAGATCTATATTTACGTATAGCACGTGTGCCAAATACTCTTAGCGCTGTGGCAACCTACTTATAGCACTGTAACAACGAGATACGCGAGCTGTGGCAGGTACTCAGTTTATTATGAATCTACCTGGTAGTCCACATCAGTCTTAAAAGTCAGCTCGATGCGTATTTGAACCCATAAACATCGCGTCGACAGGCAAGAGTCTAATACAAAAATTGCTCTTGTGTTCGCCAGGAGGACATATCGAATCCAAGGCTAAGATTAACCGGATCTGAATATCAATACCGACGTCTGGGTTTAGAGCCTCATGGAGAAATGTCAAGTACTTTGATCGTCATCAAGTATTCCAGCCTTAGGGTGCGTCATGAAGCTTCGTCATATTTGAGGTCTCTTTGATCTTATGTATGCTTGCATTAATAGATCCGCGCATGTCTGTTTTTTTTTTTTCATACGTCACACTAGCCCAGTCGCAGAACACATGGCACTCCTGCCACGCGTGGCAAGTGGAACAATTTTCAACGACACGCTGATCAATTTGAAATAACATATTTGATCTTATTAAGAAAACAAAAATTTTAAATGAATAGAATCGTATGCTAATTTTAAAGGTAGTCCTTTTTGTAGCGGAAAGCTAGACCATTGCTTCGCTGATCCGGCAGCTTCTGCAGCTTGTCTAGTTTCAGACGTATTGGTGATCATGCTGCAAGGACAATACATGGTCTCTAAATTCAGAGCAGGCCCTATGGTAAAGAAAGTCATAGTTCCCTATTACAAATACTGTCAGTCGAGACGGCCAGGTGCCAGTCATTCCTGTCATACACCCTTTAAAGAAGGAAGTAGTAGATACTGGAAGTAAGAATGTGCGGTCTGGTGTAAAATCGGTGAGTTTAGAGCAACCTTGACCTCGAGGAAGGTCTTTCTCCCTCCTAACCTTCTCCTCTTTCCCGACCATCTGCCATCCACACTAGTTCATTTGGTTGACGAATTCCCAGCTCAGTACAGCTGGTAGTCGTATACCCACTCCAGTACAGATGGTTGGTGCATACCCACTCCAGTACAGCAGGTTGGTGCATACCCACTCCAGTACAGCAGGTTGGCGCATACCCACTCCAGTACAGCAGATTGGCAGTTGGTGTTGTTTTTAAGTGACTCAGTGTCAAAGGATATTATATCGAAACAGTGTTTCCCCGTAGTGAATGTGAATAACGAAGACACAAATATAGATTGTTCGATGTATTGACTGGCATATTTTGCAGCATCTCGCCAGGTACATACTGCAGAATTCACACCACATAGAGTAAAATAACTAGATGCGTCATCAAGCTGAAATATACACATGTTTGCACAGTAATTTCACTTGTCTACCACGGTAATTTTACTCTGACTATCATGTTTTCACAAAATTACCTATTTAGATTAATCATGATGGCTTCTACAAACTGTAACAAGCGTATGTTTAGGAAACAACACGCAAAAAGCGCTGTCTCTATCAATTAATGACCGGTTTCCAAGATGTCCCGTACAATGGACGACGCCGGAAGTTTGTAATTGAGGTGTGACGGTCTTCCCATGATCCCATCGCCTGTGTGTAGTATCTTGTCAATCCAATTGGGTATGTGTTCAACAACCCTGCTGTATAACTGCCGCTCTGTTCTGCCGATGTAGGTAAACTCGCACCTGAGTGTGAATTGGCAAATACAATTTGATTTGGCGTACAGAGGGGTGGATTCTTTTGCTGCTGGGGTGGAAATAGGTGGTTCTGCCTCTTATAACGGGAGTTATAGCACAAAATGTTCGACCGACTGCTGTAATGTGGTGGTCCTCTAGACGTTGCATTACGTCATCCCCTCGAAAGGTTATCTGGATAAATACCTTGCTTGCTTGCTTGTGTTCATTGGCTTGAGCTCCAATGCAAAGTCCTGTATGTCGGATGAAGGCATCCTGTTGTCCAACATCAGTGTGATGTCATACAGAACCTGAGGTTTGCGTGAGTATCCGTTGTCCCATGTCTGGCTTATTGGTGTGCAGACTGGTGGTTCCTCGCCATACAGGCAGACACTCTCCGACTTCGGAGGAATCAACGATCCTATTGACTTCAGCGAGGACCCCGAAGGGACCTGTTGCCCAGGACGCTCGGCGAGGACGCGTCAATAGGTCTTGGCCAGTATATAACCCGGCCCTGGTGCCTTGGAAACACCTCTGCGTCCCGATAAATACCTTGAAGCTTATAGAATGTAGTTTCGCCTGGTTTGGTTTCAACTGTTTGCAGTGGCGCTGTTGGTAGTGGCAGTGTAAAAGGTGAAAATCGCAGAGAATGCTCGCCTCAACAAATCACTTAGTACTGAAAAGATAACAACGTAAGTACTAGACAACCCAAAGAAATATGTGGGGTTATCGTGCTATTTGTTTCATTTCGTGGCATCTTCCGCAATGTTAATGCTAAGTGAATGGAACAACGACTGTCTATTGCTCTTCAACGACTAAAACAACTGAATAAATTGTGGAGAGGGACAGATATAACTACAACAATTAGATTTCAAGAGCGTGCATCTTTCCCATTGCAACATACGTCTGTGAGATCTGGACACTTACTAAACAAGCTGAGTAGCGCATAAATGCTTTGAATATAGAAGTTATAGACGCGTTCTAAGAATATGTTGGATACGGAAAAGAACAAATGCATTCATACTTCAAGAGTTGAATATTGAAGAAGGTTGGCTATTAAAGACGATAAAAAAAAAAGAAAATTGAAATATTTTGGTCACTTGAAACGTCACGAAAGTTTGGACAGAACAATAATGGAAGGGGTATATGCCTGGTAAGACGGTAAGAGGAAGGGCAAAGAAAAGATGGGTGTAGGATGTGGCGGATGATCTCCAGATGTGAGTATCGGACGCGGGACATCTTGCTTATAATTGAGAGGTTTTCTGGAAGGTTGTAATGGGAGCGAGGTTCTGCAAAGAACATGCTTCTGAATGAATGAATGAATGAATGAATGAATGAATGAATGAATGAATGAATGTATGAATGAATGCATGAATGAATGAATGAATGAATGAATGGAAATTTACAGTATAATACTTGTTTATTTGGTTGTGCGCTATGTGTGGTGCAAACCTAATGTTTGTTTGGCGCTAACTCATTTAAGGCACACACTTGATAAAAGTGCTGTTGAAGATTTTCTGTGGAGGAATACGACTTTGAACTTAGTGGGATTAGCCTTGCACGCAAAGCAGCTTTGCAACGTTACTTCTGCACAAAACTACATTAAAGTGACCAACACCTGGTCTAGTCTATCGTCCTGTAGGTTAACTACGAGTACTCACTTTGATGTTTTTTTGTTTTTTTTTCCTGGTTGTAATTTGTTACCGCCGATCTCCGTGGCGAAGGGCTTACGGCTCGTAATCCGATAAACTCGTGTTCGAAACCCAGCTGCGCGTGATTTGGCAGCAGATCGCGTTGCATTGGTTTTGCGTTGGTATCGGTTCCGGTCGTTCAGAAAGCAATGGTAAACTACTGAATGTAAACTTACCAAGAGATGACAGCGACAGAATTTCTGGTGTTGACTGCGATGTCCTGTAAAAAGGATATGCCAACAAAGATTGGTTACCAATCCAAAAGAGCACTCCACAGTCTTGTACTTTCAGCCGCCGTCTTTATTCTAATAACTCATTCTGTCGATGGATAATATACCGCCAAATGTGACCTTCTATTTGGACTGAAGGATGATATATTGCCATACTATGACCATTGTGTTATGTGTTTCATTTCGTGTTATCTTCCCCAATTCCAACGCTCAGGGGAATGGACATTTACTTTATAGCATGTGTTTATTTAATTGTGTACCAAGTCTGGTCCAAACGTGCATTTTGTTTTGCACTGAATCAGTTAATATTTTCACAACCTGTGTATTTGTCAGTTGTTTAATTTAACTAACTGTTTATTTTTTTATCTCGATAAAAACATATTTATGTTTCAATTTATCTAATCAATGTTAACACATTGCATATGCCTGGGGGGGGGGGGGATTCTTATCCATAGATTAACCTATATTCATCCCGCATAATCTGTATATTCCTTGATGTTTATTCTGAGATAATCAAATTCCAGAGTGCACACAAACTGCTTACATGCCTGTGACGTATTGATTATCATTTTCATGCGACAAAGGGAAAGTACATGAGCAAATAGGATATAATGTTTACCACTTAATTTATTTACTCCCACTCCTCTTGTTTTCGACACCCTAACTTACAAAATCACTCTCTTATGATAAGAGGATGGGCTGCCAACATTTGGAGGTTGGGGGTGGAGAATACATACTCAACACAGGAGGTGTATGTAATTTTCTCTTCTTTGCTCCTCTTTCCAGGGTAGCGCACCACACCCAGGTATGCCTCTAACGGGTCAGTGTGTCCCACTTTTGCACCCATCTGTGTCCAGGTTAACTTCCTCTAGACCAGTGGTACTCATCCTTTTTTCTGGCCCATGCACCCCTTCATCATATGCTCAGAATGTCATTCCCCTCTTTCGTATTTCCTCTCTGTAATTTACCCCCCCCCCCCCTCTTACACAGCATACGTAAAAATGGAAGCTAATTTTAATAACACTTACTAGAACAAGTCGAGACGTCTACATAAAACGTGATTTGCAGGTCTACTTGCGTTATAAAATCAATTTTACAAGAGCGAGAAGTACAGAACCGTAAAGTATGGAGTAAAAACAATATCAGGTAATCGGTTCTTGAATTAATGTGATCCCCGGGAAGGTTAACCCGGTCAACAAATGCCCGCAGAAGTTGGATGTGTCGGCCTAATGGCGCAAGAACGCAGCTCTGCTGTAAACAGGCACAACGCAATCACGTCCGGAAAAAAAAAAACTCCTGATGAACGCAGAAGAAGAAGAAGTATTAATGTGATATTGAAATAATCTTAATTGCCCCCTTTGGAATCCCTAAAATTCCCCCCTTGGGGTGGGGGGGGGGGGAATTCCCAACCGGTTGACAACCGCTGCTCTAGAAACATTCCATACCAGGTAAATGCCGCTATCTAGCTGTGATTTACCTTTCCTTACAATCTTGCCAGGGCGTTTGCCATACGGCCTACTCTTTGTGACTTCCAACTGCCGTAGGATTTTAACTTGCGAGACTTGCACTATGCCCACCCTGTTGTTCGCCGTTATCCGAGAAGTGTATGGGTCAGATCTCACTATCAAGAGATCAGAGGGGCGCGTGATTCATTAGTTACCGGTGTTTCTTGGAAAACTGCTAACTCTAACGCGAGGATCGAACTCGGCGCCCTGTGAACCTAAGATAGACACCTCCACCTCTCAACCACGCCTCCCTCTTGGGCTATGTATAAATGAGAAATACGGGCATACTTACTGCAATAACAAAATGGACCCAGTTAACTGTCCTTTCGTGGCATCTCGCTGTTATTGGTTTATAATGATAAAAAAAATTGCAGTAAACACGAGTAAATATAACGTGTTACACAGAACTTTCTCGAATAATTCCAGATGACAGTTTGACAACATCCCCAGTGACATTTGATCCGTGGAAGGCGAACAAAACAAATTCGTGTTCTAGTTCGCATGTAATCTCTAGCCGGCCTCTCCTGGTGTCATCTGAGCCCGTGCTGTATACAGCAGTTAAATAAATATAAATTGTCAGAATAAAGACATGTTTGACAAATGATAACTGACACGGGTGTTGTCCCCAACACAACTGTGAGTGCATCATTTTCGGCTTTGAGTCAACTTTAGAATGTATGATATATTGTTGTTTTCTTAATAATATCTTGTCAATACACGAGTAAATAGAAATTGAGTTCAATGATCGAATTATAGCTTAACAAGAAATGCTCTGAATCTAAGTAGACATAAATCATTATTATACGCGCACATTTATTTATTTGAGATTAGAGTGGCAAAGGGGATTCATCGCACTTGCGCTTAAACTTTCGGTGCGTTCACGACGGGGTAGTGAATTCATTCCACATGCCTGTTAGTTGGGGCCTTTCATGTTGATTTCTCGTTGAGAAAGCAAGGGCAAACTACTTAACGTGAAATTGCCTAGAAACACAACTTGTGATTGATCGTAACGTTGCGCAAAGGGTAAAAAGCATTAAAACATGGTGTTTATGTGTACACATAGGCACACGCACAAACACACACATACACACACACACACACATACACACACACACACACACACACATACACACATCAGGCACCCCAGTACACTCCCATCAATGTCCAAATATGAACACACACACACACACCACACCACACACACACACACACACACACACACACACACACATCATGTGCCCCAGTACACTCCCAACAATGTCCAAATATGAACACACACACACACACCACACCACATACACACACACACACACACACACACACACACACACATCATGTGCCCCAGTACACTCCCAACAATGTCCAAATATGAACACACACACACACACCACACACACACACCACACCACACACACACACACACACACACACACACACACACATCATGCGCCCCAGTACACTCCCAACAATGTCGAAATATGAACACACACACACCACACACACACACACACACATCATGTGCCCCAGTACATTCCCAACAATGTCCAAATATGAATGTACGAGTATGTGCCAGTACGTTTGTCTGTCCGTCAATTGTCTGTTTATCACAGGTAGAAACATAAAGGAAATGACCCTCATACACGCCTCAGTTTCAGTGGCCATACAGTGCCGATGCATAACTTCATACACGGACGGTCACTCTTGCGTGAAATAGTCAGTATCACATCTTTACTTCCCAAAAAGTTTCGTGCTATCTTTTTTCTGAGGCTACGACAACCTTTGAACACATATCAGTGTTAAAATATCTGCCCGCATGTAAATTCAAACCCTTGCACACTAGATTGGCCTAGCCACTGCGTTACCGCAACCCACATTTGTATGGTAGTCTCTTTGTACCCTCTTCTCATAGACCGTGTCCTATGGCGTGTGTTAACGTGTTTCAGCCAGGGGTGATGCGGAAGCTGCAAACATATACTTTTATATACGTATTATGAGAGCACTACGGATAGGTGACATGTGTATACTCAGAACTGAATACTACGAAGTGGCTTCAAATTAAACCTTTAAAAGTGTGATAGAAATTACAATAACCATGCCATTGTCTTGTAACCTGTCAATATTCTTGTTAATGATGTCAAGAATGCTCAGAACATGACACCACGGACAGACGAACATGGTGACGTCATAAGGACAGTGTACAAATGGCCTACCCACTTTTGACATGCATCAAATTTCAAATGAAAACCTAAAATGTTTTGTATGTGTGTGTGGGTTCAATACAACTATAACTACATGCAATTCTTGGAGGTCAGGATGGCCGAATGGATAAACATCCGGTGTGCTGATACTGAGGTAGGGGGTGCAAACCTTACACCAGTCAATTGAATAAAATGTTGACTTCTCGAACATATGACATAAATTACAAGTACCTCTGAAGTCAGAGTGGTTTCGACGATGTGATGGCGAGGGACACTGGTAATTAGGAAAATTAATCCACACTCAACAATATCAGTCCAGTGCTACCAGAAGTAATGTGTATGGACTACACGTGAGTTAAAAGCCAGCGAGTGCAAAAATATGAAATGCGTCATTGTTATTTATCATCGTAAATAATTCTTCTTCACGCGTTAGTATGCCCATACCATATGCCAGATTGATAGTGCCCTTAGCATGTGCACCTAAGACCTGCCTCTCTTCAGACAATGTTCCTTAGTACCATACATTAAAGCTTCGTAAAGAGGATGTTCCCCGTTTGCTACAACCCAAGTTAACTCTTTCACTACCAAGCAAAAATTGAGTCCTGACCAAACAGAAAATCATGGCAGAAAATTAAGTAGGGGTGTGTCACAATAATGGTTTTAAAATGGTTAAAATGGTAGCAGATCTATTGTATTACATATCAAATTAAAGTGGATTGCACAAGGAACATGACAGTGTTAATAATTAATTTATAGGTTACAAATATTATGACAAATATTATGGGCATGCCGGTGTGCGGGGGAATGAACAGGCGGACAGATTGGCTGGCTCGGCAGAACTTGGTGGAGTATTGATGCATGACAAGGCAGATGTGGTTGCGGCCTTGTGGGAGCACGTGTACACCTCGGAGGAGCAAATGGATCACCATAGTCTGGTTAGAATGAGGCAGCGAGGAGTGACGAGGGGATCTGGCCGACGCTCGACGCTCAGAGGAAAGGCGAGACGGACATATAATCAGATTGCTACTGGAACTATTAGTGTTGGAACTCTTCGCTGGTTGCTGAGGATGGGGACGGAGCGCTTATGGGAATGTCCCGAATGCTGTGATGTCGGTTCCTAGATCAATCAATCAATCAATCAATCAATCAATCAAATATTATGACAATAATGAGAGGTGTAATAATAACAACTGAAAGCAGAAGAAATCGAGAGAGAAGGTGGTGGATGGTTCCACATCATGGCATGGGGGAATCTGATAATAAAAAATAATTGGCAGGGAAAATGACAGACAGCTGTATGCAGACATCACCAACAATACATGTCACGGAATTGAAAATGAAGAAAAAATAATAGGCGCACGAATATATATATATATATATATATATATATATATATATATATATATATATATATATATATATATATATATATATATATATATATATATATATATATATATATATATATATATATATATTTAAGTGTGTTTTATATGCATGTCAGTCATACATTGTCTCTGTCTATGTCGAGCTGCGTGCATTTCAATCCACCTCGAACGTGTATGTGCACGTATATGCCTAGACATCTGATATGTGCACGTTTATGCCTAGACATCTGATATGTGCACGTATATGCCTAGACATCTGATATGTGCACGTATTTGCCTAGACATCTGATATGTGCAGGAACGACTCTGAATAATCATCTCTCGGTTTATCCTCAACCCTGCAGGCGATTACTCATTTTGTTTAGTGTTTTCATTAAATGCATTTAATTGCCTGGCCCCATTAACCACCCATGTCATCAGTCATCTGGCGTCTGGGGAGCCAAACACAGCTTGCCTTTGAATCCACGTGCTCAGTCTTTGTCACTGTGCTCTTTAGTGTTATTTTATATATCTAGTGTCTTCTTTGTAATGTCCTTGTCATCGTAGTTTTGATTTTTGTTCACGCAAATCTTCTCTTGAAAATATGGTGCCAGTGGGAAAGTTTAAGGGGAAAGCAAACAAGGGAACAGTTAGAGAGAAGATATAAATAAATCTGGAGGGGGGAGGGGAAGAAATTGGGCATGAGTTAGAGAGAAGATACAGGCCAGCTGACATCATGATTTTGAGAAAGATTGGCATAAGAAATTGTAAGTATCTGATGTTAGGACATGTAGAAACACATGACAATTAATCACACAGAGAGACAGGGAGAAGAAGAAGAAGAAGAAGGAGACGAAGAAGAAGAAGAATAAGAACAAGAACAAGAACAAGAATAAGAAGAACAAGAAGATGACGACGACGACGACGTCGATAACGACGACAACGACGACGATGATGATGATGATGATGATGATGGTGATGATGGTGATGATGATGATGATGATGATGATGATATGATGATGATGATGATGATGATGATGATGATGATGATGATGATGATGATGATGGCGATGATGATGATGATGATGATGATGATGATGATGATGATGATGATGATGATGATGATGATGATGATGATGATGATGATGATGATGATGATGATGATGATGATGATGACGACGACGACGATGAAGCTATAGAAAAAGAAGAAGAAATGTTTATTTATTCACCATTGAATTAAGTATTCAAACAGGGAAATAAATTCCATGTTATATTCAACACAATCTATCTCCTTAGTGAATTTAAACACAGACTCCATAAATTAAATATCGCAACATTGTCTATTAGTCAATTCCTGCCGTTACTATGTAAACAGAAGGACTTCCTGCTAAATGTTAGACTTCCGTGAAAATAATATTCTACACATTCGCGACGGCATACTTTATATTTTAGCCACATTATCATTCGTTTCTTCACTTCACTTGATATATATCTCTGCAGTGTGCGCCTGACGACATGCAGTGAATTATACCGGTCAATAAATCGTGCAATATTTTATTTACGACGTCTGTGTTTAAATCCATGTTATATGCCAACATCACCAACATCACCAACATTATACAGTGTCGTGTCGGTGCAGACCTTTGCCCCTACACCAGTCTGTCTTTATATCTCTGTCATAAGCCACTTTATGTGTGGCTGACACGAATAAATTATCTATAACGTCTGAGTCCATCTACGTTGTGGTCTTCTTCTGTTCTGTTTCTCGGGTACATCTCCTTCTTTAACAAGATCTTTTTTTAAAGATTTTTCAGAACATAGGGTGTTTCTTTCACAAATGTAACCTATCATCACACAATGCAAGGTGCTACCTTAAAATATATACCCTAGCAGTACAAGGTGTTTCTTTCAAAAATATAATCTAGCAGGACAATGTGCTTCTTTCAAAAATGTAACCTTACATCACACAGGACAAGGTGATTCTTTCAACATGTAACTTAACATCACACAGCACAGTGTGATTCTTCCAAAAATATACCCTAGCATCAAACATGACAAGGTGCTTCTTTCAAATATATACTCTAGCAGGACAATGTGATTCTTTCAAAAATATATTTTGGCAGGACAAAGTGCTTCTTTCAAATAAAAGATATAATAGGACAAGATGCCTCTTTTAACAATAAACCCTAGCATCAAACAGGACACAGAGATTCTTTCAAAAATATACTAAAGCAGGACAAGGTGCTTCCATCATTAATATACTCTTACAGGACGAGGTGCTTATTCCAACAATATAACCTAGCATCAAACAGGACAAGGTGCTTCTTTCTAATATATACTCTTGCAAGGACAGGTGATTTTTTCAAAAATATACCCTATCATCAAACAGTACAGAGTACTTCTTTCGAGCATGTACACTAGGAGGACAAAGTGTTTCTTTCAAACATGAACCCTAGCAGAACAAGGTGTTTCTATGAAACATGTACACTAGCAGGACAAGGTGCTTCTTTCAAACATGTACACTACCAGGACAAAGTGTTTCTTTCAAATATGTACACTAGCAGGACAAGGTGTTTCTTTCAAACATGTACACTAGCAGGACAAGGTGCTTCTTTCAAACATGTACACTACCAGGACAAATTGTTTCTTTCAAATATGTACACTAGCAGGACAAGGTGTTTCTTTCAAACATGTACACTAGCAGGACACGGTGTTTCTTTCAAACATGTACACTAGCAGGACAAAGTGTTTCTCTCAAATATGTACACTAGCAGGACAAGGTGCTTCTTTCAAACATGTACACTACCAGGACAAATTGTTTCTTTCAAATATGTACACTAGCAGGACAAGGTGTTTCTTTCAAACATGTACACTAGCAGGACAAGGTGCTTCTTTCAAACATGTACACTACCAGGACAAAGTGTTTCTTTCAAATATGTACACTAGCAGGACAAGGTGTTTCTTTCAAACATGTACACTAGCAGGACAAAGTGCTTCTTTCAAACATGTACACTACCAGGACAAAGTGTTTCTTTCAAACATGTACACTAGCAGGACAAGGTGTTTCTTTCAAACATGTACACTAGCAGGACACGGTGTTTCTTTCAAACATGTACACTAGCAGGACAAGGTGTTTCTTTCAAACATGTACACTAGCAGGACAAAGTGTTTCTTTCAAACATGTACACTAGCAGGACAAAGTGCTTCTTTCAAACATGTACACTACCAGGACAAAGTGTTTCTTTCAAACATGTACACTAGCAGGACAAGGTGTTTCTTTCAAACATGTACACTAGCAGGACAAGGTGTTTCTTTCAAACATGTACACTAGCAGGACAAGGTGTTTCTTTCAAACATGTACACTAGCAGGACAAGGTGTTTCTTTCAAACATGTACACTAGCAGGACAAGGTGTTTCTTTCAAACATGAACACTAGCAGGACAAGGTGTTTCTTTCAAACATGTACACTAGCAGGACAAGGTGTTTCTTTCAAACATGAACACTAGCAGGACAAAGTGTTTCTTTCAAACATGAACACTAGCAGGACAAGGTGTTTCTTTCAAACATGTACACTAGCAGGACAAGGTGTTTCTTTCAAACATGTACACTAGCAGGACAAGGTGTTTCTTTCAAACATGTACACTAGCAGGACAAGGTGTTTCTTTCAAACATGTACACTAGCAGGACAAGGTGTTTCTTTCAAACATGTACACTAGCAGGACAAGGTGTTTCTTTCAAACATGAACCCTAGCAGGACAAGGTGTTTCTTTCAAACATGAACCCTAGCAGGACAAGGTGTTTCTTTCAAACATGAACCCTAGCAGGACAAGGTGTTTCTTTCAAACATGTACACTAGCAGGACAAGGTGTTTCTTTCAAACATGTACACTAGCAGGACAAGGTGTTTCTTTCAAACATGTACACTAGCAGGACAAGGTGTTTCTTTCAAACATGTACACTAGCAGGACAAGGTGTTTCTTTCAAACATGTACACTAGCAGGACAAGGTGTTTCTTTCAAACATGTACACTAGCAGGACAAGGTGTTTCTTTCAAACATGTACACTAGCAGGACAAGGTGTTTCTTTCAAACATGTACACTAGCAGGACAAGGTGTTTCTTTCAAACATGTACACTAGCAGGACAAGGTGTTTCTTTCAAACATGTACACTAGCAGGACAAGGTGTTTCTTTCAAACATGTACACTAGCAGGACAAGGTGTTTCTTTCAAACATGAACCCTAGCAGGACAAGGTGTTTCTTTCAAACATGAACCCTAGCAGGACAAGGTGTTTCTTTCAAACATGTACACTAGCAGGACAAGGTGTTTCTTTCAAACATGTACACTAGCAGGACAAGGTGTTTCTTTCAAACATGTACACTAGCAGGACAAGGTGTTTCTTTCAAACATGTACACTAGCAGGACAAGGTGTTTCTTTCAAACATGTACACTAGCAGGACAAGGTGTTTCTTTCAAACATGAACCCTAGCAGAACAAGGTTTTTCTTTGAAGCATGTACACTAGCAGGACAAAGTGTTTCTTTCAAACATGTACACTAGCAGGACAAAGTGCTTCTTTCAAAATTGTACCCTGGCAGGGCAAGGTTCTTCTTTCAAACATGTACCCTAACATCACACAGGTCAAGGTGCTTCTTTCAAAAAATGTACCCTAACATTACGCAGCAGTTCAGGGTATTTCTTTGAAAAAATGTACCCAATCAGGACAAGATGTTTCTACCAAGCATGTACACTAGCAGGACAAAGTGCTTCTGTCAAAAATGTACCCTAGCAGGGAAAGGTTCTTCTTTCAAAAATGTACCGTAACATCACACAGGTCAAGGTGCTTCTTTAAAAAATGTACCCTTGCAGGACAAAGTGCTTCTCTCAGATAAGTACCCGAGCATCACGCAGGACACAGAGCACACTATGTATGAAGTATTGTATGACACAAGTCAATACAGGTTGAGGAGAGACATCTGTTGTATGGCACAGACCTAAAATATAATCAAACATGTCTTTGGAATGAGTATGAGAGCGCGTGAAAACTAATAGGCCATAGTGCCTCCCAGTAATGCAGCCTTACATAGGGTGATGGCTATGTTGTACTGAGAATGGTTAGTGATTGAACCACAGGTGTCCTTACAACATCTGATAAGTAGCAACTCGTGCCAAAGACACTTCTCTGGAAAATCCTTACATTGTAAAAACCTGTTAGTTGTATTTCTATCGAACTTCCACTGGAGCCCACAGGGTAAAATAAATGGGAGATCTAAACACATAAGGACAACAGAATGATAGATATATATTAATATCGGACGGACAAGAGGAGAGGGAGGTGGGGGGGGGGTGTGTGGGTGGGATCTGCAGGAGATAGCATCAGAAAACGGGGTTGTCACGTAGTGTGTAATGACCCGCGCCCTAGGGGGGTTAGAGCTGTTGAGTTGAATCAAGAAATGGCGTAGCACTTGGGTCATTCCCATTAGTGTTCAGTCTTTATCTTCAACAGCCAGCGAAGATCACAATAGTAATGCTACCAGTAGTACCAGTACTGAATATCTGTCCGATGGTTTTTCCTCGGAGTACTGAGTGTCAATCAGATCCTATGCTCACTCTGCCAGCACCATTGTCTCTGGGCGGTTATGACCTATCTGTTCTTCTAGATTAAACGGAGGATTAACAATCATCATCATCATCAGAGAGAGAGAGAGAGAGAGAGAGAGAGAGAGAGAGAGAGAGAGAGAGAGAGAGAGAGAGAGAGAGGCAGAGAGAGGCAGAGAGAGAGAGGAAAACCGGAAGAAAGAACGTTCAACTCCCAGTGAGTCCACAGCGTCCAGTTTATTTCCTGTAGTGTTCATTAGCCTCACCTTCTGTCTTTTCCTTCTATAAGTGCCCATGATACCCGTCCAACTATTTCTCACACATCTACGAATCTTTGATTTTATATCCAGGCTTGTTTTCGCCATACAAACTGACACATGACTCCCAAAAACAAGATATTCTGACCATGAAACTTTAACGGTGTAATTAACTGATTAAATTAACGCCGAAATCTACATCACAAACAAACATATTCTCAAATGTCAGTTCTTTGAAAAGAAACACCCGACTTAAACAGAAAAATAAAATTGTCATCAAAATTGACTCTTCTTCTCTGGTTATTTAATTTACGATCAAGAACTTAAACATTTTTAAGAGAAGATGTATAATGTTAAATACATTATTTAATTTCAACGGTAATAAATTGCAATCCGTGGGGAAATAAAGCAGACAAAGGGAAAAACTGGTAGTTTATTAGTCTACTGGTGAGACACAATGCATAATCTACGGGTCTAATAGGAATTCAAAGTCAATTAAGGTAATATTTATGTTAAAAATATGGCTGTTGGCTTTTTTAACTCTTAAATCCCTACCACGGTGAGGAAGTCAGGTAATTAACGCTGTTACTCTCCTTATGCCGCATCAGGTATGTGGTGCTAGGCTGATATTTAAATAAATCAAACGGTATTTGGGTTTTAAAATGGGTTTAATGGGAAAAAGGTTCGGTTTGATTTATCATCATCATATGTCATGCACTACAACATCTACTAAAATCAAAGGCGCTATCTCGTAACACCAAAATCACAATATACAAAACACTGATCAGACCAGTTGTGCTGTATGGCTCTGAAACCTGGAGTACAACGAAAGGAGACGAAGCCTTGTTACACACCTTTGAGAACAAAATTTTAAGACGCATCTTTGGACCCATTAGGGATACACAAAGTGGAGAGTGGAAAAGAAGAAGTAACAAAGACATTTATGATCTGTTTAAGTCCCCGCTAATCACTGGTATCATGAAGGCTAATAGACTACAATGGCTGGGGCATATAGAAAGAATGGAAGATAATAGGGAAACAAAACTCGCTTACACTCAGGAAATAAATGACCGTAGACCCCGAGGTAGACCAAGAAGGCGGTGGAGAGATAATACATGTACAGACCTACAAGCACTTGGAATCAACGACTGGCAAGAGAAGGTCCACCAGAGAGACGAATGGAGACGGATTGTATTTGCAGCAAAGAACCTCAATGGCTCGGAACGCTGAAGAAGAAGAAGAAGAAGAATATGTCATGCCGATAAGCGTAGGCGATCATCTTTCGCCATCTCACGCGATCATTAGAGTCGTGGATCAGCTCTGTTTTCTTGTATCGACCATACCACGTGGCAAAGTCATGCAGGTATTTACTCCTCTGCCTTTCCATTATTCTTTTCCCCTCAATCTTGCCAGTTGTCACCAAGTTCTCTAATTTATTTCTTCTCGTGTTCAATCTATTGTGACTGTCTACGTCTAATCTCTCTAATCAGTTTACGGTTTTCATTTGTTTCTTGTAGGACTTGGTCATTTCTCTGGTTGTATCCCATATGACTAGATCACTCCTTGCAGGGCTCGACATTTGGTGGGTGGCTGGAGTCAGTATCAAGAGGTTTGGTGTCATCGCCTCTGGTTGTACTCCATATGACTAGACCACTCTCTGCACTCTCATTTTTACATTATGATGCATTAATATATTTTAAATACTAGTCGTGTCAATAGATGAATAGATACGCAGTAAATCCATTAACGACATTGTGATATGACTAGACAGAAGTATCTCGTCACCCTTGCTCTCTATAGGAAATAGTAAGCATAAGCACATATCTTCACCAAGCATTCAAAGGGAAAGAGGAAAGCAATATGGCACATAGTCGCCTAAGCTTTCAACAGGAAAGACTATTAAGTAAGTATACATTCCGAGATTAACGACAACTGTGACATATGGGAACTGACATATTTTTGTCCTTAAAATCACTGTAATAACACTGTACATCGTTCGGTGTTTATAGTTACGACTATAACTACCTGTTTTTGTTTTAGGAATTATGATGTATTGTTATAATCTCATTACTGGTCCTGTCATTAGATGAGTAAAGTTCAGCTTAGTCAAGAAACGACATCCATCACAGCACTCGAGATATCCCCATACGTGTTCCGTCCTCATCTTCAACAGCCAGCGAAGAGTTCTAATACTAATGGTACCAGTTGCAAACTGATTATGTGTCTCTTCTGGATTGTCCTCGGTGAACTGAGTATTAGCCAGATCCTCTTGTCAAATTCTGTCACACAGTTCTCTCCAGGCAGCGATGGTATATCGGTTGTTCCACACTATACACACGATCCCTGACCACATCTGTCTTATATACCAACACTCAACCCAGAGGTGCAGATCCAGCCAATTTGTCCGCCTGCTCATTTCCCAACCCACCAACATGTCCTGGATAAAATATCCAAAAGATGCTTCCTATCTTAGACTATCTTTTAATTGACGCACGCCACTATGTACAAAGAATGTCTATCATCACCATGCTGTTAATGTAACTAATAGGGGGCTACGCAGCGACTGCCATGAACGCGGTCGGACCAGGGTTAGACGCCTGCGCTCGTCGTCCGCTCACAGAGGACAATACTGCCCACCCATTCCTCCGTGTACTCAGGCATACGATGGCTCTGTCACATCACAGACTGATGGTAAGATGCTGCTTTCTAGACATGGTTTCATTGATTTTTTTTTTTTTTTTTTTTTGGTTTTGTTATTGCATACATATTCTTTCGAGAGGAATGACTACACAGGCGCGCGTAGTATTTAGTCACCTATGTTTACATCAGCAAAGACTAAACAGAGAAACGTGACGTAGCGTCCTCTCGTCCCTGCTTTTGAAAGGAAAGTCTAAACAAAAGCCCGTAAGAGATGTCTTCAGATGGTCAGGTAAATATAGTACAAAATAGACTAAATACATGTCAGGCTGGATCCAGTAGGCATCCCAGGTCAGTGCAAACATTTCATCTTCAAATGGAACCGAACACACGATTACTGGACCTGCAGAAAGGCGTGCTAACCTCCTCCCCTTCCCTCCCCCCCCCCGCCTCCCTTCGTCACTCATCTGTTATTAATTCACCTATTTAATTTCGCATTCATTCATCCTTTCATTCTCGCATCCATTGACACTTTCATTCATTTAGACACACTTTGTTTCATTCACGAAATCGTTGTTGTAAACCCATTCATTCATTGGTCTATTCACTGTTTTATTGTTTCATTCTTCTATTCATTCATTCATTCACGGCTGAAACGCTACGTTATTATTTGTTGTTATTGATTCAAGTCACATTAACCGTCATACCATGCATTAAAATGTAACGGTTCTGCCATAATTGCCCGTTGGCAGTCAACTTCTTAACCTGCTTCAGTGTCATGACAAAATTTCTTTCTTTCTTGTCTTCACTTAGTCCGTTTTAATTCGTCCTATTGTGTTGTATTATAGCTTGAGTTGTGTATCCGGTTTTATTTTTTCAGTTTTAACTTAGATCCCGGTTGGCGTCCTAATCATATCCTTCTTTATGGCGAACATGGTGATGATCGAGGACGGTGGCGGAACGAATTGGTCATACACCATCAACGCCATGCCAGACACTGGACGAACAGGTGAGTTTAAGATAGCTTGGCAATCCGCTTCCTGTTCACAGTTAGAGAGATGTAAGTGCAGCGACAAGACGCCACATATGCACATCATTGGATTGCGTCGTTCCCCCCCCCCCCCAGCTATGAACATCACTAGTCTGTGTATACTCCAACATCTGAACAACACCAGTCGGGGTCGACCCCAAGATCTGAACATCAAATTAAATCAAATCAAATCAACTTTATTTTCAACTTTATAAATCAATATCGAAGCAACCAGGTTCATGAACGGCTTAATGTATGGGAAATCAAAATGTCTTATTCATATAAAACATTACACTGACTTACAACAGTAATAACGGACGTTCACGGATGAACCGGGAAAGAGTTGATTACCGCAACATGGGAACCTGCTATTAAACAAGCCACGAACATGAACATATAAGAGAGAGAGAGAGAGAGAGAGAGAGAGAGAGAGAGAGAGAGAGAGAGAGAGAGAGAGAGAGAGAGAGAGAGAAAGAGAGAGAGAGAGAGAGAACTATCAAAGGGTGGAGTGTTTTTTCTTTGTGCTGTGCTGACAGGCTGACAGTACGACAGGGGTGTGTCTTGTCACCAGATCTCTTCTCCCTATATAGCGAAGTAATAATGAGAGAGATCAAAGAGATGCCAGGAATACTAGTTGGAGGTTGTAATATAAATAATATACGCTATGCAGATGACACAGTATTGGTGGCAGATAAATCAACAGACCTACAACAATTGTTGGACACTGTAGTAACAGAGAGTGCAAAGAAAGGACTCTCCTTGAATATCAAGAAAACAATAACAATGGTGAGATCAAAGAAAATGGTGACACCAAAATGTGACATGGAAATAGAAGGAAAAATACTTAACCAAGTGGATAATTTTAGATACCTAGGGGCATTTATAACATCAGATGGAAGATGTACAACAGAGATTAAGAGCAGAATAGGGCAGGCAAAGGCCGCATTTCAGAAAATGAAGTGTATCTTGTGCAATAGGTCACTATCACTGAGTGTAAGAAAGAGAGTGCTGAAATGCTATGTAGAACCAGTTTTGCTGTATGGTAGTGAATCTTGGAATGTAAATGAACAAATTAAGAAGAAATTAGAAGCAACAGAGATGTGGTTCCTGAGACGAATGTTGCGAATTCCTTGGACTGCCAGAGTAACTAACGACGACTGCCTGAAACAGGCTATTGAAACTAGAACATTATATACAACAATAAGACAGAGACAAACAGCTTTCCTCGGTCATGTGATGAGAAGAGAGGCATTGGAGAACATCGTGAAAACTGGAAAGATCGAGGGGAAGAGAGGCAGAGGCAGACCAAGAGAAATGATGCTGGATGGATTGAGACGGTGGCACGGAGGAATATCAGCAGCAGTGTTGATCCAGAAAACCAAAGACCGAGATCTGTGGAGAGCCATGAACGCCTACCCCAGCTGGCAGGGCACTTGATGATGATGATGCTGTGCTGACGTCGACGTTCTGTTAAAGAACAACAAAATGAGAATGAACAGACTTAAGAGTTTATGCCGTAGAGAAAATAACTTATTACCTCAGAATTGAACCCCGGCAGCTGAGGTTGTTAGCGAATGCATTATTGAGTAAACCACAGCATCGGTAGTTAAGGATTAGAAAAACAAAGACGCAAACAATAGATTGCATGATTTATTGTCTGTCGTATGTCGATGCACATACTGCAAAAATCACACAACATAAACTAATTAAGGATTAGAACATAAATATTCAGTTGTAGTTCTTTCTTTATGTTTGAATAAAACAAATAAAGATTGGAGAAATTATTGGAGGATTTTATGACCAAAACAACAGAAATTGCTTGAAAGTTGAATGGAAAACAAAGATGTTTTCAACACGATTTAATGCAAGAAGAAATTTACTCGCAATTCTTTTAAAAGCACTACCCATGTTTTTCATACCAGGACAACATATTAATACGGGTTTTCTTCTTTTGTTCTTTGATGTTAAAACTGTTTACAAACTTCACATTCGCATATTTTTTATCCTGATTTATTTTCCAAACAGAAGAATTAATAAACAAAAAAATTAATTAGGAAAATATGAACATGTTTTGTTTTCTCTTTGGGGATCGACATGTGCTGTTACGTTTGAGGTTAACAAACACACGTATTAGAAATTTCTAGATGCAAGTTATGAAGGTAATGTTTATTCGATTATATATTTGTATGTATATCGTGCCGGTCTCTGTGGCTGAAGGGCTTGCGAACGCGGTTTGTGAGCCCGTATACCCGTGTTCGAAACACGGCGGTGCTGGTTTTTTCGAAAAAGGTATAGAGCCGATCGTTCAAAAAGCAATGGCAAACTACTGAACGTAACACTTGCCTAGTACATCAACAGCAGCTGAAAATGCTGGTGTTGACTGCAACGTCCCGTAAGGGATACGCAACACAATGTATATCGTGGAATATAAGAAATAGAGTGATGAAATGATGTATAGAACTTGTTTTGCTGTATGGCAGTGGACCTTGGAATGTAAATGATCAAATTACGAGTAGGAAGAATTTGGAAGCAACAGAGATGTGGTTCGAAAAAAAAAAAATTTCGAATTCCTTGGACTGCCAGATAAATTAACAACGACAGCCTGAAAAAGGACAATGAAACGAATTTTATATGCAACACTAAGAAAGAGAGAAAACGATTTCTTTGGTCATGTGATGAGAAGAGGGGCATTGGAGAACATTGTAACATTGGAAAGATCAAGGGAAGAGAGGCAAGGACAGACCAAGAGAAACGATGCTGGATGGACTGAGACGGTGGCAAGAAATATCACCAGCAGAGGTAATCCAAAACATCGTGGACGTCGAAGAACAAACATGTTGACATTCTACACCATCTGAATCTGGAAAACAAAACTGGCTCATCTACAGCTTCCGTATCTCGGAAACTGAAATAGGCGGAGGATTTACATGAAAAACTTAAAAGGGTGATATAGTAACAATAACCATGAACTTGTCTTATATCCTGTCAATATTGTTGTTGAAAGGTTGATCACGTGACATTACGGTGTAGAAAAACACAATAACGTCATAAGGACAGTTTAAAGATGGCCGCCCCACTTTTGACGTGCAACAAAGAGGAGTAGATTTATGTTATTCGTTTCTTGATCAGCGAGGAAGTGAAACCTATAGAAATTCATCGGCGAATGAAAGTGGAGTATGGTAGTGCATGCCTGTCAGCCCAGCAAGTTTAGGAGTGGAGTAGGAAGTTTCAAAACTTGTCGGTCCGATGAAGAGGTACAGCAAGTGGTGAATGGGTGATTACACACGCGACCCAGACAATTTTTTTTCTACAGGAATCTAAGCACTTCATCGGCGCTGGAGGACTTGCATTGAATGCAGTGGTGATTACATGGAAACATGATACATGTGTTCTTTACTTTTTCAGAATATATCCTCACACGCAGGCATACATGCACACTAACATATAACATGTGATGTGGTTAATTGAAGCCCACACCCCCCCCCCCCACCCCCTCGTACTTTGGCCGTGTTACAAGTTACAGTCGTGGGGAAAGAACTGTGGTGGACGACATGGGTCCTGGTAGAATAGGCTGCGGTCGATCAGCACAACGCCGGACACACAAGACACCGCGGAACACATTGGGCATGGCATGGCGTGGGAACTAGGACAGGATCGAGAGTATGTTCAGTGAACTGTCATTTAGAACACAGTTCTGTAATGGATATTCTAAATATTAAAGTTGGTTGCATATATTTTCAGAACGTCGCAATCAACCCAGCATTATTTGATTGTCGGCGATTTTCTGGGCAGTTATTACGTTTATCTGTTTGCTTTCTAAACGATCAATACTCATATAATCGCTACATGTTGATAAGTATGGCCTCATCAGTCACATCCACATACTCCCTCTACTTGTTTCTCCGTTCTCCTCCAATGATGTATACACATTCAATGAACTCGCCTCAAGCCTAGCTCTAATCTTAGCTATCTGATGATCTGACGATTTCTTGTCTATCATATCCATTTCTGTTTCCACTTCACTTCTCTGTATATTTTAGGTCTTTCTGTATGTCTGCTGCCGTGTGGATTCCAATATATTGAAGTACACCAAATGATAATTGCATGCAGAAGCTCTGTCCATGTTATCTATTTATGTTTAGACTTCTCTTCTCCATGTGTTGTAGGGCTTCCTCTATATATTTTGCCTTGTGGATTCCAAAGACAATGTTAGTGAGTGAGTGAGTGAGTGGGTGGGTGGGTGGGTGGGTGGGTGGGTGAGTGAGTGAATTATTGAGTGAGTGAGTGAGTGAGTGAGTTATTTAGTCAGTCAGTCAGTCAGTCAGTCAGTCAGTCAATCAGTCAGTCAGTGAGTCAGTCAGTTAGTCAGTCAGTCAGTCAGTTAGTTAGTTAGTTAGTTCGTTAGTTCGTTAGTTCGTTAGTTAGTTAGTTAGTTAGTTCGTTAGATAGCTAGTTAGCTAGTTAGTTAGTTCGTTAGTCAGTTAGTTCGTTAGTTCGTTAGTTAATTAATTAGTTAGTTAGTTAGTTAGTTAGTTAGTTAGTTAGTTAGTTAGTTAGTTAGTTAGTTATTTAGTCGACAGATCATCCTCATTGCACATCGAACCATTCAGTCCATAAGTTCTCGGATCCTCTCCTCAGTAAATCCCGCAGCGTGTAGCGACTAACGACATTAGTTCTGTGCTGGTTTATCAATCTTCTTTTGCTTCTTGCATAGTATTCTTGTTTGGTCACATCTCTTTTGACTCGTTGTTCTCGCTGTCTTACCATGGATGTAGACTCACAGTCATCACCTGTTTCTCGCAAACGACTTACTTCTCGTAGAACATTCAGAATATCAGCCTGGTCCATGGCTCGTACGCCCTCCACATGAGCCTTACCTGCCAGCCTGTCAGTCTGCTCATTTCCTTGCACAAAGACAATGAAGTATACCAAATGATAATTGCATGCAGAAGCTTTGTTCGTGTTATCCATTGATGTGTCTACTTCTCTTCTCCGTGTATCTTAGGTCTTGCTCTATATCCTTTGCTGTGTCTGTTCCAAAGACAATGAAGTACACCAAATGATAATTGCATGCAGAAGCTGTGTCCGCTTCTACGTCACTTATCGGTTTCTTTCTTTAATTCTCTTCTCCGTGTATTTTGGGACTTTCTTCTGTCCCGTTGGTCTTAGAGACAATGAAATACACCAAGCTATAATTTCTTGCAGAGAAAGCTGCTTGAGGGGAGCTCAGCACAAGCCAGAGTTTCGACCGTAGTTAAACATATCGGAGCCACAAGGACCAGACTCAGGTCAAGAACAAGGATAAGACTGCTTGTCACGGCTGCTGATCTGATTCTCAACACCTAGTGTTCACAATGGATAGAGAACCGTAAATTACCGAATTATTGGCTCCTGGCCGTCTTGACAGACGATACTTTGTTACAGTGTGCTTAGAAATGTACAAAAAGACATAATAATCTCCATAGCCCAAAGCCCGGGCTGAATTGTAGAGACCATGTGTTGCCCATGCAGCCTGATCCCTCTCTCGGCCTGCCTAGTTTAGGAAAGGCAACAACAATACATCTAAAAGAAGACGACTGCAGAAGCTGTCGGATCAGTAAAGCTATGCTTTAGCCGTCCGCTTGTCGGAGCTTCGATCCTAGACCAGTTGCCAACCAAGGTCAAGGGCCTGATCTGCTGCACCATTACATTTAGTCTTTATGTTGCATTTTATCGCACCGGGATAAGGCTTCTACCCTGCCAATTGCACTCCTCCGCCGGAAGATGTTGACACAATGCAGGGTTTCGGGTTTGGTGAGCGGTGCCCAACATTCGGCGCTAACATAAAGAAGATAGTTTTATCTACTGTCATACGGCAGCCCAGTCATATCTGACTAAGAACTGGCAGTAACCGTAAATTAAAGAAGACAAAATTAAAGTCAATATATTCTAATTGATAAAAACTAACACACAGTAACAACAACAAATATGAGATACACATCAGATGAAAGAAGTAACGGCGAAACTGTTACAGAGAGGAATCTAATTATAGATATCAATAACTGCAACAATATATAAAATCCTTGTTATGTGTAACCTACTGCCAGTCCATAAAGATGACCCCTGAAACTAAAACAAGCACAATTAAGAACACAGGAACACAATAATTTTGCTAATAATATTACGCAAAATTAACCAGATTAACAACACAAAACCCCAGATATGCTGAATGTGTATCTGGGCTAGGGGTGGTATTGTTAACCTCATCCTACATGGCACTGCATGTTGATAAATTTCACGTAAAGGTATTGTATGTTACCCCATTAGCTCGACTGTGCTGTGTGAGCGCTTTATGCTTTCGGCGATATAGTATTTCTGCTGAAGAATTCTAAACCCCGCCGGCTGGGTTAATTCAGAGTGATTGACAGAAATCATAACTTAACGTGACAGAACGAACAATCACATTAAAAATAATGACGCCACAAAGAGGCCATCCCCGAGAATTGGAGAATCGTGAGAAAACCCTTGAGGCATCTAAGTAATGTATTAAATTGACTAACACGTTTGTGTAAGAGGAGACACGAATAGGGAGACACAGAAGATGTAAGAGGGGACACAAAATGGGGAGATGCAGAAGATGTAAAAGAAGACACGAATAGGGAGATACAGAAGATGTAAGAGGGGACCCGAATGGGAGGATCCAGAAGATTTAAGAGGATGGGCCAGACAAAGGAAGAATGTAAATGTTCAAGGTGCCTGGAGGTTTGAATGTGCCACTTTGCATGCTTGTATTTCCTGGCTGTGAACTCCAGCGCGAAGTCCTGTATGTTGGATGAAGACATTCTGTTGTCCAACATCAGTGTGATGTCATACAGGACCTGAGGTTTGCGTGAGTATCCGTTGTCCCATGTCTGGCTTATTGGTGTGCAGACTGGTGGTTCCTCGCCGTGCAGGCAGACTTTCTCAGACTTCGAAAGAATCAACGATTCTACTTCTAGTTGTGTGATTTCTGCAGTATGTACCTGACGAGATGTAGCGAAATATGCCAGGCAATAAATCGTGCAATCTATTGTTTGTGTCTTCGTTATTCAGATTCTACTTACTTTAGCCAGGACCCCGAAGGGACCTGTTGCCCAGGACGCTCGGCGAGGACGTGTCAATAGGTCTTGGCCAGTATAGGACCCAGCCCTGGTGCCTTGGAAACACACATGTGTCCCTCTGCCATTTTAAATCGTTGTATTGTCACCCTGGGTGCTGCTGGCCAGCTCGGGACGGCCTACTTTATATGTACATAACAGCAAGAGCAACGACCTTTGTACCCGCCTTATGATGCAAGGGGCATATGGAGTTGAGACCCGCATATGTATCACTACTCGACACCGGTGGGTGATGTGCTCAGTCTCTCTCCGGCCGCCATCACATCACGGGACATTTCCTGGTGCCCCAGTTAGGATCGGTGAACACGGGGAGTCCAGGTATTATTTAGCAAATTCATTTAGGAAGAGCACACGGAAGATCCTTAAATTTCCTCTCCCTCCTCCCTATTCCCCCACCACAGGTAACTGATGGAAGAAGAAGAAGAAGAAGAAGAAGAAGAAGAAGAAGAAGAAGAAGAAGAAGAAGAAGAAGAAGAAGAAGAAGAAGAAGAAGAAGAAGAAGAAGAAGAAGAAGAAGAAGAAGAAGCAGAAGAAGAAGAAGAAGAAGAAGAAGAAGAAGAAGAAGAAGAAGAAGAAGAAGAAGAAGAAGAAGAAGAAGAAGAAGAAGAAGCAGAAGAAGAAGAAGAAGTCTTTGAAGTCGTCAATCTACTTTCTTCTCGGGCGTTCTCTTGCTGGCGTACCAGATGTTCTTTGTTGAAGGGCCAGTGTTTGTAGTTGATGGTGTTGCATTCAAACGAGATGGCCAAACCATTTGATCTCCTGTTTATCAATAAATGTGGCACAAGGTGTTGATCCCACTGTCTGTCTGATAACATCATTTCTTATTCTGTCTCGGATATTTAAGTTAGCAACTCTCCACAGGCCTCTCATTTACGATCGACTGTTCATGTGTTTTACTACCGAACATTATGGATTTCGGTTTAAGGAAACCAGCGTGATGTTTACATTCACCATACGTTGGAGTCTGTCCTTCAAGGACCATGTGGAGACGGTTGTGACAAGATCTCACACAGCTGTTATGTCTGGGAGAAGGTCTCACACAGCTGTGGGTGATTTGGCAGCAGACCACCTTGCATTGGTTTTTTTATGAAATGGTATGAGTGCCGGACGTTCAGAAAGCAATGGCAAACTACTGAACATAAACTTGCCAAGAGATCACAACAGCAAAAAATGCTGGTGTTGACTAAAACGTCCGGTAAAGGATATGGACAATGTGGTGGCGTCTGTTGACAATCTGTCCAAAAAAATATATTTTAAAAAACTGTCACTTTCTGCCAAAGAACAAACGTGTATCAATAACTACTAAGAAAGCACTTTACAACACAATCTTCCTACCAACTCTATGTTACCAATGCCAAACCTGGTCAATGACAGAAAAAGAGAAATAAGTAAATCCTAGGCTTCGGAATGTGTAATATATTTAAACGTTTACTGTGTCTAGCATTATATTTAAACAATGGCCAAAGGTAATTTGGGGCATTCCGATGTAAGATTTTGTGAATTAGTTGACGCACGCGCACGCACACACACACACACACATACACTCACACACGCACACACGCACGCACGTACACACTCACTCTTCCGACTACGTCAGAGTTAGACAAGGAACACGTGGTTAGTACATGTTGAAGTCACGACATTCCAGAAAATGTGTGTATTGTTCAATATATCTGCAATATTTCTGCAATATTTCTGAGATAATTTGCAATATTCTGAGATAATTTGCAAAATCTCAGCGATAATCTGCGATATTCTGCGATAATCCGCAATATTTCTGCGAGCACCGTCTTCCTCACCTGATGTGAATAAACATGGTGATCCTATTTATATATGTTCAACTGATGTTATTTATGACCCAACTGAACTATCAACATGATTCAATCATATATTATGAGGCTTATCGTTCTGTGGAAAGAGACTGAGGCAGACACATGAAACAACAAATCTGCACCACAAAAACACAACATGAAACAACAAATCTGCACCACAAAAACACAAAAACATCATCGGCATATGACAATGTCCTGCCAGGTCCAGTGATCTGCTCACTGGTGATTCTCACTGTGTAGGCGTTGAACAGTACCGGAGATAATGGTGAGTGTTGAATTTCCGTAAGTGTTTTTAAGATAATGCCCAAGTTTGAGATTGGTAGCATAGGGGTGTTGTGAAAATGCTATTTATTATCTGTCGTTTTGTGGACAGGCGGCTCCGTGGCTAAAGGCTTGCGAACGCGATTCGTGAGCCGGGTACCAGGCGTTCGAAGCTCCGCTGCGACCGATTTGTGTAGCAGACCGTGTCGCGTTGTGTTATAGCGTTCTGGTATGGGAACTGGTCGTTCAGAATGCAATAGCAAACTACTGAACGTAACACTTGCCTAGTACATCAACAGCAGCTGAAAAATGCTGGTGTTGACTGCAACGTCCCTGTAGGGATACGCAGGCGTACTTAAATGTTACAGTATGGGTGATAGTTAATATATAAGCACACTTGCTTTTTGACATTTTATTTGGTGTTGGATAATCATTACTATCATTTTCAGGAGGATAGTTTCACCATTCAAGGATTATATGTAACTATTCTCCATCATTTCACTGCAAAACTGCATTCTCATAAATTACCTGAATCCGTAATTCAAGAACCCATTAAAAGCCAATCTTCTATTAAACCAGAAACACAATATCACCAAACGTAATAGTATATTAACACACAAGAAGAACGCCACAGATTTAATGACTATTGTTAAAGCAGAATGTCAAGGCTAGATGTTTTATTAAGAATGTCTGTGGCCTGGGGCCTAGCAGAGGTTTGGACTAGTTTTCTCGCTTGCTAGCTTCAATTTTTCCAGCCCTGGGTATCGTAAAATCGAAACCGCTACTCGATTTACAGAAAATGACTACACATTTCACTAAACGTCGACAGTAAACCTATCATTGTAGAGAATTTTAGCCGTAATGGGTCATTCGTTTGTGTTTTGCGACAGTTCATTAACATGGATTGGTTTAGCAATTTGTCGCGTGTTGTAGTGAGACCAACATAGACACACTAACAAGTTGCAGGTTTGGTGTACACGCGGTCACTGTGTCAACCCATTGTCCGATAGTAATTCAAAATAATGTTTTCCCGTAGTGAATGGGTTAACTTAGACACAAACAATAGATTGCAATATTTATTGCCAGTCATAGTTTGCTGCATCTCGTCAGGTATAGGGTGTATCTTTTAAGACTGTGCAGTGTTTGAAAATATTGTTGGTTCAAGTTTTGTATTCACCCTCTGTACGGTTCATTAACATAATAGGTAAATACAACACTTGGATCGCCAATATTTTTTAAACAATGCACCGTCATTATAAATACGCCCTGCATACTGCAGACATTACACAAGATTAGATAAATCCTTCAATTCCTTCAATGATCGCATGTTAAAGCTGGCAGAAGCAATCACCATTAATTTACAGAAGCCAACTGTATGCAAACAGAAAGACTTGATAGTCAGTTTAAAATCACCATGGTACAGATTTCAAATTACAGTGTGGATATGTGTGCTGTATATTTCAGCTTGAAGGATGCATCTGTTTACTGTAGTTTATGCTGTGTGCTACCTCGACATCAGAGCACAGGGAGTTTACGAGTGAAGGCTCTTATCCATTCGTTCATGCTGACCTCATGACGTCATATTACACATAAACCATACCAGGAAGCCTCCGTGGCGAAGTGGTCAAGACGGATGCTTCGCTCTCCGAAGGTTGTGGGTTCGATTCCGGACTAGTCTTTCGGTTTTCACGTGTGCATTTTTTCTTAGATATCACTGGGGGTCGCCGCTGCAGCTACGGAGTTCGCGCATTTTTAGGCGCTTTCGACAGGCCGCCTTATGGAAAGAGACCGAGCCATATGGGATATAACCCAGTGCAATGAAGTCGATCCTCTCGATTTTTACGACTTTATTTTATAAATTATACCAACATATCATTAGCTGAATGTGAGGCCGCTGTAACGGTGTGGCAACAACCGACATCCCAGCACTCGGGGCATTTCCATAAGTGCTCCGTCCTCATATTCAACAACACAATCTCTCACAGGTGTGGTTCATGTGGATGATAGAACTGGCTAAAGAAAACACTTTTTTTAAGTTGGACATGCGTCGAAGTACATTTGTTCCTACCGTGAGGCGCCGTCGTTATTTGGTCAGCAACTTTAGCTTAACATTTGTATATTGTCTAATGCTTACTCTAATCCCTATTTATTTCTTCTACTTATGTGAACGCCAAACAATACAGGTGTGATTGTGTATGAACTGCATGTGTATGAAGTTGCATCAAAGGGTTCCCCAATTGATATCAGTGTAGACACGAGCGAAGCACCCCAATACTGATGGTACAGTGTGATCTGTCCTTCTAGCCTTTCCTCGGAGAACTGATGATGACAAGTATTATGATTTAGATCACCATGCCATGACATAGCTAGGCAAGCCTCCAGACCAGGCAAGCGTCATTCAAGTGGTGCTTTTACTGTTATTGTCAATATTAGAAGATACATAAATGTACGAAATCTGTGATTACATACTTGGTAATTGTATAATAACACTATTATTGAAAATTCAAGTTTATGTATTTGGCTTTGGTGTTTGGCTTTCATGCGATGTGGGTTAAATTAAGTGCGAGGAGAGACTCTGTGAGCTGTGGATTTCAGGTGCAATGCTTTCACATCTGTACGCGGCGGTTTGTATTGTGAAATGTATGTTCTGAAAAATGGCGACCTACCGTTTGCTGGACTAGATTCTTTTGTCTTAAGCAGTAATGTGTGTGCAACTGCTGGTTTTCTAGTGGCTGCCGCTTCCTTCCACGCTGAACTGTAATGTTAGTGACGGACTGTTGTGATGGCATTCTGGCAGCAGCTTTATGCATGTATGCCTGTGCGTGTTGTTGATGTTATCGGAAGCGCTATTTGTTCTACTTTTAACATTGGACAGTGAGGAACATTTTGTTTGATATTCACTGGCATAGGAACGGAACATTCTTGGATGACTCTTTGCCGTGAAATTGGAGCCGCGACTAAAGACTAACGATTCGAGATACAGCTCTGTGGGGAACAAGTATCGCTAAGAGCTAGTCTAAGGGGCACCAGGAAGTGTCTGGGGAAGTGAAAGCGACCGGTGTGAAGCTGACCACGTCACCCAAGGAGTACCGACTTGTCTAAGAAATATCGGTTCATAAATAAATACACACGTATTGTTTTGCGCTTCTAGAAGTAGCATTAAAATTAGAGACTGGGACGCACAAGACAATGTAACAATTGAAAGCTATAGTTACCGAACGGGATTCGAACCTGTTACCTCCATATAACAGCAGCGTCCCGCTGCTGGAACACGTGTACTTCCACGCATGATTAACTAGATACCCTAGGAAGGTGTCTTCATTAACCAGGTCTATCATCCACCGGTTAGTGGGATAGGGGTATCCCCTATCAAAGGAGATGTAAGACGCCTCCTTTCCTCCGTTAGTCTACGGGACACCCTTGGGCAAGGTGGAGTACCCGTTTAGCCCCCCGATCAGGGTTACGTGAAGCCATGGAAGCAGGTGGTGGATGGAGTGTGAGAGCAGCCGACAGATTGTTGTTGGTTATGGTCTGCACTCTGCGGCGATAAGCAGATGATCTCATCAGTAGAGACAATGGCTATGGCCACCGACTAGTACAGTCACTGCCCAGAAGGAAAGCAATGGCAAACTACCTTCTGGAAAATTTGCCAAGAAACCATAACAACCATTTTGGTCACTTGAAACGTCACGAAAGTTTGAAGAGAACAGTAATGGAGGGGTATATGCCTGGGAAGAGAGAAGAATAAGACCAAAGAGAAGATGGATGCAGGATGTAGCGAGTGATCTCCAGATGGGTGTATCGGACGCGGGACATCTTGCTTGTGATCGAGAAGTTTTCCGGAGGGTTGTTGTGGGAGCAAGGTTCTGCAAAGGACATGCTACTGAATGAATGAATGAATGAATGAATGAATGAATGAATCATTCACATGAACCCAGAACTATGGAATATGGACACAATTTGTATCTAACCATTGAGAGAGTACCATAGGTCACAGAACTATGTATGTTTCATAACTTTGCACTACATAACAATGCATGGTACACATAAAACTATGTTATTCTCAGGCTGATGTCAAAAGACCGGTTATCATTTCATATTGCATCTCCTTAACACCGTTTTCGGCCACAGGAAATTTTTTTTTTTTTTTTTTTTTTTTAGCATATCCTTTACAGGACTTAGCTGTCAACACCAGCATCTTTCAGCTGTATGTTGATCTCTTGGCAAGATTACGCTCAGTAGTTTGCCATTGCTTTCTGAGCGGCCGGCTCAGTATCCCGCAAGTCACGAGCGGTGGTCGAACCGCCTCAGCTCTCGCTCCGCTACGAGACTCTGCGTGATAAACGGGATTACAGAGAGAAAGCGTTGTAACCCCACAGCCAGAGAGACCGGCACAGGAAATTTACCATTCCATATTTCTTCAACCTTTGGTAACTCACCCTCGCGTCATCCAGAGATAGAATGCTGATTTCACAAATGGACTCTGTAATCAGTCACTACTCTACGATCCCAGACTAGACTTCTTAATCTTCTTATCGCTCTTCAATCTCTACCTGAATTTGTTATATCAGTTCCTGTTTACCTTACACAAACTCATCCTTGTCTCTCGTCGGCTACCTCCGGTGATGAGTCTGTCTACAGGCCAAAAGATTGCCTCCTTTACATTTTCAATTTTAATCAAATGCGTGTACATTATTACAAACAGGTAAATAAAAAAAAAAAAACATGGCAAATTAATTTCCTCTGTCGTTTCACGACGTCTAACAGCGGGATCAGAAAGAGGTAATCTTGTCTGGCCTTGTGAAAGTTCGGATTTGGGTAAAGCTGTTCAGAATTCTAACAATCGTGATGTAATCATACACAACTAACGCTTAAAGGCCAAGTGACGTGGCTGTTATTTCGCAAGTCTACAACACAGTGGTTCGGCTTCGACCCCATGGTGAAAAAATTGTGTATTTAGGGCAAGTGATGATGTTGAGTCGATCCAGCGGTATAGATCAAGTGCCAGTGATCTTGAATCTTAGAACAAGAATCGCCATGGCGAAGGTAGCCTTTTGCAAGATGGAAAACATACTGACCAATAAAAAGATATCATTTGCAAAGAGAAAAAGAGTGTTGAAGTGCTACATAGAACCTGTACTTTTGTATGGATGTGAAGCGTGGACAATGAGCAGATAAGCTGAAAAACTTCTAATGGCTGTGGAAATGTGGTTTCTGATAGAAATGTAAAGAATACCATTGACAGACAGAAAAATCATTGACTAAGTCCTACAAGAAAGACATGACAACCGTAAACTGATTAGAGAAATGAAAGGTAGCCATTCACACATTTGTGGTCCAGACAAGAACACTGAGCTGATCCACGACTCTGGTGATCGAGTGAGACGGCGAATCATGACTGAAGAGGAGTTGTTTGACTGGGATTTGGTAGATCTGGAATAAACTTCATTCTAATATTCAGTGATAATAATAAATTAAAATGTGCTACTTTATAACATTTTGAATGAATACCACCAGTGCTTGTTTTAGTGATTTCCCCAAAAAATAGTATTGCAATTTGGTGCTTTTTTGGCTCGAAAGTACTTCTGATTGGGATTTGGCGGATCTGGAATAAACTTCATTGTAATATGAAGTGATAATAATAAATTATACTGTGCTACCTTGTTACATTTGTAATAAAAAACAGTTGGTGCTTATTTTTGGTGCTTCCTAAAAAAAATTTGGTGCTTTTTAGTGCTTTCTTGGGTCGATATTGGTGCTTTTTCATCAAAGGGAGATGGCAACACTGGTAGAGGGAGAAGGCTAAACAATACTGACAACATAACACTAAAGCCTGCCATTTACAGTTAGTATCCTGTACATAACATAGCAGAAGAGGAAAGGCTAAAATAGATTGTAGATAGACTATCACATTCTACGAATGAACATATGAATGAATGAATCAATGAATGAATGAATGCATGAATGAATGAATGACAACACACCATAGTAACTAAAATTTGTACAAAATTCGGAATCTTTTGTCTAGTGCAAAAGAACAGAGAGACCAGCAGGGCTTAAAGAGAAAGGTGCTTCAGGGAATGTCCGGATGGTCTGGCCGACGCTCAGGATTCCCAGGAATGGCTAGAAGGACACATAATCAGACTGCTAGATGTATCCTTAGTTTTGGGACTGTTCGCTGGCGGTTGAAGATGAGGATGGAGCATGTATGAAGATTTCTTGAGTGTTGTGATGTCGCGCCTTTCCTCAACTGTACTCACCTTTATAATCAAATTTAAGAATAGTGTTTATACTGGCTTTTCACTGTATGTAAGTAAATACAGCTGCACGGAAACATAGCATCACTACAGAACGGTAAATATTAATTTGTGACTCCCGCTACCACCATGAAGAGCGGTTTGGTGATATTCACTGGCAGAGGAAAGGAGCATAATGGGGCAACACTTTGTCGTGAAATTGGAACCGTGAATGACTAACTAGAATCGCTACGGAATAATAACGTGTATACATGCATGACAAGAAACAAAACCATGCTTTGACTCTACGATGTGATAGAGTTATTAAAATATTTAGCGCTGAATGCAAGAAGAAATAGGTTGCCAGTCTTTATCTCTGCTGGAGCACGACGATCGCAGACGTCACTATAGATTAATGTGATTGTGGTATCCATGTGTATAGGACAAGTTGTACTGAGACCCACAGTCTCTGGAAATCCTTCTAGAACATCGTCGAGGACCCACGCCTTGAAAGCTGGTTGGCCTGGGGTAAGCCGATGGCCTGGGCGAAGTTCAAAGAGTGGGAAATCATGCTCGCGGACGTTTACTTTAGTCGCTGGTGCCATCAGCATGGGGACTCATCACTGGCTGTTGAGGAACAGATCTTAGCCCGTGTAGGAATATTCTTAGCTCAATGATGTTGACTCTTGAATTCACAGTCATAGTTAGTTAGTTGCATATCCTTTACAGGACTTCGCAGTCAGCCCCAGCATATTTTGGCTGTTTATGATTTTTTCGGAAGATTACTTTCAGTAGTTTTCCATTGCTTGTTGAATGATCGACACCCATACTATTTTATAAAAACCCTATAAAAGGCGGTCAGGTTCCAAATCGCCACCAGCTGTGGTTTGAACGCGGTATGCGGAATTACGAACTGCGTCCGTAACCACTTCCCCACAAAGCTCCATAGTCATAGATATAATATATTTCCCATACCCATATGTGCACGGCGGGCCGAGAAAGAACAGCTGTACAGAGCAAAGGAATTGCTAAAGAACAGTATAGAATATGGTGATTGCCGTGTCCCTATGTGTAAGAAAGGTTGTACTAAGACACGGAATCGCTAAATAACCGTATAAAATACGGTGATTACCGTCTCCCTGTGTGTAAGAAATGTTGCACTAAGATGGAATCGCTAAATAACCGTACAGAATATGGTGATTGCCGTATCCCTGTGTGTAGGAAATGTACTGAGACACGAAATTGCTAAATAATCTGATAGAACATGATTATTCTCGTGTCCTTGTGTGTAAGATGCTTACCAAGACACGGAATTGCTAATGAACCTGACAGAATAGTGTACTGTATCCAAACTAAAGAAGCTGGCAGGCGGGTCGGGTGGGGGGGGGGGGGGGGGAGGTGGATGAGTCCATCGTCCAACACTCAACGCCCAGGGGAAAATCTCCGCGGTTGTGTAATCAGACATCAGCAATGGGGCTCTTCGCTACCTACTGGAGAAGTGACGGAGCCCGGGTGGAATTGTCCCGAGTGCAGTGACGTTAACTCAGTTCGTTAGCATGCTCATGGAATAATGGGCTTCTACTGTCCGGGTGTGTAAGTAAAGTTATATGGAGACAGTGATTCGATTACATGTATGAAAGTGATCGATTATATAGAGACAGGCAATCGATTATGTGGAGTCAGGGAATATATTACATGGAGACAGGAAATTGATTATATAGAGACAAGGAATCGATGGAAAACTTAAGGGCAGTGTTGACACAACACCAGGAAGGAATTAACTAACAGACCATAAGTACCAAAACAGTTTTCAAAACGCAAGAGGATGGACTTTATTGTATTATCCCATAGATCTGGATCTCTTTCCACTGCTAACGGATCTTTCCGATCTGTGTATGGCAGGGTGTGGGTGTGTGCGGGTGGGGTGGGTTTGTGGGAAGGCGGGGGTGGATGGGTATTGTGTGGGTTGGTGTATGTGTGTGTGGTTGGGGATGTGTATGGGTGGTTGGAGGGTATGTGTGTGAGGGTGGGTGATATGTTTGGGTGGGTTATATGTGTGGGTGTGTGAGGTGGGTGGGGGTTGTGTGTGGGTGGATGGGGATGTGTGTGGGTGGGGGTGTATGTGGGTGGGAGGGGGATGTGTGGGTGGGTGAGGGATGTGTCTCATAACATTGTAATATGCATTGTTTATGTTTACAACATTCATTTGACAATGTATTTTCCTATGTGAATATCATGCACTATTGATGAATGAAAGATGAGTGATTGGAAGGGCCGAATGTAAGAGGGGCCTGCGTGCCCAATATGTAACCCTTTTAAAACAAAGTTGAATTGAATTGACTTGAATACACAGGGCGCCCTGCCGAAAGCTTGGTCAAAAACACGAATTCACAAGCTCCAGCGACAACCCCAAAGAAACTCGAAGAATATTGCGCTCGTGCACTGAAAGTTATAGCGCGGAGTCGAACCCTAAACCTTCGGAGCGCGAGGCAGGTGTTGTAACCGTAACATCACGAATACTCCGGGCCGGATAGTCACGAGAATAAACATCAGAGGTCACAATAAACAAGTGGATAAATTACAGATCATGCATGGAATAATAACACGTATCTTCAGAGACACGTTACTTCTATCCATCCATCCATCATGTGCCATGCCGGTAAGCGTAGGCGGTCATTATTCGCCATTTCACTCGATCACCAGAGTCGTGGATCAGCTCAGTGTTCTTGTCTCGACCATGTCACGTGATCAAGCCATCCGGGCTTTTACTTCTCTGTCTTCCTCTTTTTCTCGTTCCCTTGATCTTGCCTGTTGTCACCATGTTCTCTATTTATTTCTTCTCATAACATGTCCAAACAATTTTGACTGTCTACGTATAATTTCTCTAATCAGGTTACGATTTTCATTTGTTTCTTGTAGGACTTGGTTGTTTTTCTGTCTGTCCATGGTATTCTTTGCATTCTCCTCAGAAACTACATTTCCACTGCCATCAAAAGATTTCAGCTTGACTGCTCATTGTCCACGCTTCACATCCATAAAGAAGTGCAGGCTCTATGTAGCACCTCAACACTCTTTTTCTCATAGCAATTGACATCTTTCTATTGGTTAGAATGTTTTTTCATTTTGCAAAAGGCTACCTTCGCCATGGCTATTCTTGTTCTAATCTCTTCATGGCATCTCTCATCAGCTGTTATGTCTGTCCCGAGATAATTTTACTGATTCACTTATTTAAGACTATTCCCATTTACCTATATATTACATTGTGGTATTTCGTTCTTCCTAGTGACGACCATAATCTGTGTCTTCTATAGTGACCAATAAAAAGATGTCAGATGTCATAGAACCTGTACTTGTGTATGGATGTGAAGCGTGGACAATGAGCAGACAAGCTGAAAACATCATATGATAGCCATGGAAATGTGGTTTCTGACGAAAATGCAAAGAATACCATGGACAGACAGAAAAACCAATGACCAAGTCCTACAAGAAACAACTGAAAATTGTAAACTGATTAGAGAAAGTAGACGTAGACAGTCAAAAATGTTTGGTCAAATTATGAGAAGAAAATAATTGGAGACCTTGGTGGCAACTGGCAAGATCGAGGGGAAGAGAACAAGGTGAAGGCAGAGAAGTAAATACCTGGATGGCTTCAGCACGTAGCATGGTAGAGAGGAGAACATTGAGCTGATCCACGACTCTGTTGATAGGGGTGATACACACAAAAAATCCACGGTATGTTTATTAAATCCTACAATGCTCAAGCACATTTCTTGACATTTGGTGAACGTAAGCTTCAGTTTCCTCGGTCGCTTTGCATAAAAGTTATCATCTTTCCAAAATATGCTCCAAATGGCCTCTGAAGCATTGGATGCACACTTGCATACTTTGCGCTAATTTGTCAAATACTCGACAGCATTACCCTGTGGGGATTTCCCTGATAGTTGCTCTGATTACTGCCTTCAGTTCACCAATCGGTTAAGGGTTGTTCTGATATATAATCTCCGTGAGACACCCCCATAGATGTAGTGATACCCCCATAGGATCCGGTAAGGATACAAAATTAGTTGGTTCCGTTTTTTTTATTTTTTTTGGGGGGTCACCCTGAATGACCGCCAGCGCTTATGGGCATGGCACATGACGATGATGTTGCTACCATAAATGTTCCATTTCATACATGCTTAACTGATTGGAATGGATAATCGTCTAAACATCTTCCCGTATCTGTCAATGGCTTGTATACAGTTGTTTACCCTATGCAAGCCCTTTTTAATTTATTATAAAATACAACATGTCTGCTACCATATTAACAACATTTAAGTCATAATCAATTCTTTTTGTTGTTGGTCTTCTTCCTCTTCTTCTTCATCTTCGTCTTCGTTTTCTTCTTCTTCTTTTCCTTCTCCTGCACCTGCTTCTGCTTATGCTCCTGCCCCTGCTCCTCCTTCTCCTTCCTCGTATTTCTCCCCCTATTGTTCTTCTCCTTCTACTTCCCATTTTCCGTCATCCACATTTGTTTGGTCCAAACTTACTTTAGGTTTGCCACTGAATAGTTAAAGTTATACAAAAATCTGTTGTCTAGTTCATCCACTCATGTCTACGTCACTACTATGTCTTCAGCGAGTGACGATCAAACCGTGATATTTTCTTGAGACACATATGTCGTTCTCATTTTCATTTCTCTTCAGTCTACGGATCAGACAGTTCGTCGTCCTTGATCCTCTACCAGAGAGAAGAGGAAACGCATTATCTGTGACTACCGTTGAAGTATCTCATCAGTTAAGTCCTGGTCCGGCCAAGATGAAACAGACATCACGAAATTTCAAGCTCAACTAATGTTTATGGTTGCCAACTTGAGGAGAATTACTCGTGGACTAGTTACAATTACCAAATCTATTACGATGACTCAATTTCACTGGAAATCCGCTGATCATTTACTTAACCGAATTTGGAACGACCTTTCTGTCTCCTTGTTGTGTGTTTGTCAATCCGTCTATCTGTTTGTTGTATGTCTATCCATCATCTGTCCGTAGACTGGTTGTTAATCGGCGGATGTCTTTAAGTCGATGATGTATTTATCTGGTTATCTGGATTAGAAACTTTGCCTATTTGTCTGAATCACCCATTACCTTCAACCCTCAAAAAGCCCAAGCAAATGAAGATATGTAAATAACTTAGGTTGATGTGGAAGTCTGAGAGGAACTAGCATACAGATCATCACTATATTCACGGTTAGTCACCAAGAGTTACTTGTTGCGCTGTGACACGTTCAGTTATACTCATATTAGACAGTCTCGTTGCTGTGGTTGTTGTTGTTGTTATTGTTGGTGTTTATGTTGTTGTTGTTATTGTTGTTGTTGTTGTTATTGATGCTGCTGCTGCTCTTCTTCTTCTTCTTCTCCTTCTTCTTCTCCTTCTTCTTCTTCTTCTTCTTCTTCTTCTTCTTCTTCTTCTTCTTCTTCTTCTTCTTCTTCTTCTTCTTCTTCTTCTTCTTCTTTTGCTGCTGCTGCTGCACGTCACGTTCTGTAGCAGGTACTTGACAGTCAAGTTATCTGGGCAGGCATTTAACCTTCACGTTCTGTAGCAGGCAGTTGACCGTCAGGTTATGTAGCAGGCAGTTGATCGTCAGGTTATGTAGCAGGCAGTTGACCGTCAGGTTATGTAGCAGGCACATGACCGTCAGGTTATGTAGCAGGCAGTTGACCGTCAGGTTATGTAGCAGGCAGTTGACCGTCAGGTTATCTGGCAGGCAGTTGACCGTCAGGTTATGTAGCAGGCAGTTGACCTTCACGTTCTGTAGCAGGCAGGTGACCGTCATGCACATTAGCAGACACTTGACCGTCACGTTATCTAGCAGGTACTCGACAGTCAAAATCTATAGCCATTCACACACAGATCTGACGAAGAGGCCCTCGAGACTATTACCTGATTATTTGACGCGAATATACATTTAAGGACAATAATCTATCTATGTGTGCTCAAAGTCGATTCAAAGACATATCGTCGTCACGATCAGAAATAGAGAGCAATTTTCCCCCAGGACATGCTGGTGTGATGGGAAATGAGCAGGTGGACACATTGACTGGGTCTGCGCCGCTCGGTGGGGTCTTGGTTAATGATAACACAGGTGTAGTTGAGGCTCTATGGGATCGTGTGTAGAATGCGGAAGAATAGATAGACCATCACGGCCAAGAGTGTGACCACAGGATCTTGTCAATACTCAGGAATCCGAGGAAAGACCAGAGGGACACATAATCGGTCTACTACTGGTACCATTAGTGACGAGGTTCTTCGCTGGCTGTTGAAGATGAGGACTGGGTACGTAAGGGAATGGCCCCATTGCTGTGATGTCGATATTTGACTCAGCTCAACTCAATTTCTCCTTTTACAGAAACTTGACACCGAAACCGTCTTTAAAATATTCTCTCTATTATAGCTCAGAACCTCTGCCTTGGTTTCTGTCATGTGCAAAATATGGAACATATATTGAATGTATCCACATATTGCATCCCCATTCTTCCCCATGTTCTCGGTAGCCTCCCTGCAAAGTTACCTTTTGTGAACATTCATATCTGTTGTCATGTTCAAAATATTGCGTTTTCACAAGTTTGGTTGTTCTTAATAATTGTTGTTTGTTCATCAAGAATGATGATAAACATTTATTTAATTCAATGGGGTTGAAAGTATCGAGCCGTGAGTTCTAAGATGACTGATAAGGCCTATTTTGGCTCGAAATTTTCTTTGACAATGTGGGCAAAGAATGCTTGACGTTCCAGATGGAGGATCTCCTGCAGTGGTTTTTCTGTCCAGCCTTTTCTTCACAGCTCGTGCAGTCCTGGTTGCTTCACAGGTAACTGCACCCTTGTGTAATGATGTACGCCACGAATTTCGGTCTTTGGCAGCAGTCTCCCAGGTGTCATGATGAATTCCAAAAGCTATCAGTGAGATTTTCTGAGTGTCTTTATATCGTTTCCTCTGGCCGGCTTGGGAGCGGTTACCACAACGCAACTCGCCGTAAAAACAAAAAAAATCGTTTAAGGACCTGTGATCTAATGCAAGTTAAGTGACCAGCCCAGCGAATCTGATTCTGCATTATTAGAGTGTTCATACTGGGCATGGACGCTTTTTCTAGAACTTCAGTGTCTGGGATCTTGTCTTGCCATTTAATCTTCATTAGCTTCCTAAGGCAGACTGTGTGGAAGTCGTTTAATTTCCTAGCGTGTCCCTGATAAACAGTCCATGTTTTACAAGCATATAGCAATTTGGATAATACAACTGGTTTTGTAGACTTTCAGCTGTGTATGCAGGCTTATTCCATTTCTGACCCATATATTCTTATCAAGTCTGCCAAAGGCCGCGGGGGAAGGGGGGGGGGATGGCTGGACCAAGGATTTCTATAGCTGTGTTGTAAATTATGTCCTTTAGGGCTCTCCACTCTGTTTCCGCACCCTACTTAGCTGCCGCACTGGGCCTCAGGCGGTCTTCCAGCATATTTTCAAACGACAGCTGCAATTTTTTTTTTCTGTTTAGGCGGGTGAAATGTAGGTTGTTTTTTTTTTTTTTTGTATTTTTACCCTTTGAGAACGCCGTGGTGGTTTGATGTGTATGTTTATTTTCGAGATAATGAGACGATGGTCTGTTTAACATTCGGCACCACACATGGATTTTGTAATCCAAACGTCTTGCCTGTCACTCTTCCTGTCGATGACATAGTCAATGAGATGCCAGTGTTTCGAGCGAGATTGTATCCACTATGTCCTATTTCCCGTGGGAAGACGGAAAATTGTGTTGGTGATCAGGAGATCGTGTTGGGCACAGGTCTGAAGGAGGAGGAGTCCATTGCTGTTACAATTTCCGACTCCGTACTTTCCAATGATGCCAGTCCAAGAGGCGGTGTCCTTGCCTACTCTGGCGTTGAAGTCCCCAAGGAGTATAAGTTTGTCTCCTTTGGGAACATATTTTAATACGTTGTGCAGGTCCTCATATAACTTGTCTTTGACGTCATCGTCATTGGTCATGGTTGGTGCGTAGACACTCACGATGGTTGCATGCTCCCTTCCATTCAGCAGGGGTAACTTAAGGGTCATAAGCCTGTCATTTATAGCCTTCGGTAATTCAGCTTGTTTGCCAACCAGAGCCAACTTAATGGCAAATCCTACACCGGATTTCCGTCTGTCCTCGCTTTTCCTTCCACTACATAAGAATGTGTAACTGGCAGATTGTACTTCACAGATTTGGCCTTCTTCTTCAAGTCGTGTCTCGCTCAAAGCTGCAATATCGATGTTGTACCTGCCCAGCTCTCTCCCAATCAGTGCTGTTCGTCTCTCTGGGCCCGAAGCTCCGTCTCTATCAAGTAGGGTATGTACATTCCAAATTCCGAATGTCAAAGGAATATGATTTGCTCTTTTAGGTTTACCTGTTTTTTCTTTGTATGTCGATCGCAGTATATTGTACCCACCAACAGCTGCTAGCTGGTTAGGAAATGATGGAGCAGACAATGTTTAGGGCACCTTTTCTATCCCCTTCCTCATGCTATGGAGATGAGCAGTGCTTTCCTATAGAGGACTGCTCAGTCACTCAGGGGGCTGCCGAATCCCACTGCTGCTCGGGTCAGTAGAAGACGACCATATGGCCTGAGCCGCCTGTGTGCAGGTCTGCGTCTACGGCTGCCAGCGTACCCACGCCTGTCGATTCGCCGCTCACCCAACAGGGCTTGAAGGTGATATATGACGTTGGATGAAGAATGAGTTGCACGATGAATTGGATTAATGTGAGGATGAGTTGTGAAAGTCGTCGACCTCACTCTCTCGCCTGAGTCCATCTGAGTCCAGTGGCAACACAAGTCAAGACGACTGGAGACGAATACAGGTGCATTGGATGACCAGGGCGTTATGCGTGCCTTGCTGTGCTCATTACATTGCACAACGCTTTGCATGTAAACGTCGTCTTGTCCGTTGAATCAGAAATGATTTCGTCCGCGCAGTCTGCCGAGACCTGTCTTCACATGCTGCCTAGGCATATCCTAATTCAGCAATATGTTTGACACCAAACCGGCTACCAACGCCTGATTTAGCCAGCCTATCACAGCTGTTGCTCGGGATGTGGCCGCTGTCGCATGCTGACAGCTACTAGGAGCCACACGAGTGTGCTGGATGTCAGCTTGGATCAGTGGGGGATGTGTCCTGAAAAGAGCGTGACAGTCATCTTTACCAAAGGTACTACCAATGCCTGACACTCCGCACCTCCTCTCAATAATTAATATTGTTCAACAAGCAATGATGTAAAAACGAAATGGAATCAGAAGAAGAACCCGACCATGTAAACGACAGAGGGATTAACAGAGTCCATGGAAATATTCCGCTGTGTATGCTTCACCCCGACGCCGCAAGGTACAAGATGTGAGGTGTATGGTGTTTATGTTTTAATTGACTAAGGGAATAGAGTGTTTTTAACATGAGATTAGATGAGATGATGCAATATTGTACAGTTTTGTCATCTTTCTGATTTGACAGACGACATTGTGCTTAAAATTTAAAAAAAAACAGACCTAATAATCTCTCAGTAGCACAAAGCCTGCGTTGAATTGTAGAGACTATGTGTCTCTCCAGAGGAAACGTGACACAAAACATCTGAAGCAAGGACTACGCTTGAGCTTAAAGAGAGCGAACGCAAAAATAAATAAATGAACAAATAAATAACTAATGATTAATGCTGGCAGCAAGTTGTCGGCCACATAATAGTTCTTATGAGATTTGTTTTCGTTCTTATGGGTGTCTTTGTAAGCTTCAATATTGGACTGTTGGATACTTTTCTGTGTTCCCGTTTTCGTCATATAAGTGTTGAACAGACCCCCGTGACATGTGTATTCATAGCCCCAATTGTTCTGTTCAGTTGCTGTCTTAGATGTCTCACACCCGAATGTCTCGTCGTGAACGAGTTGTGTCTCAGTAATCTGACTGTAGTTGTTCTGTATGGTCTCTCCCATTCATGTTTTCAACGTTGAAGTGTTTGCAGAGTTCTGTTTAGTTTTGTAATTTCTGTCATCGCGTTTCCATCGCCCGCCTGTGGAGGTTCTAGATATGAACATTGTTGACACTACGTAATTTCACTCCATGGATAATTATATCCGATGGCTAAATAGCGCTAATATACCAACTACACAAGAGGAAATTATGGTTGCCTAACAAGGCAAATAAAGCATTGCAGTGCTAATTATAAATAGTAAACGCATTGTTGAAGGAGATCAATAGAAACTAAATATATGTCATTTTATTCTTCTTCTTTCGTTCGCCTGAAATATGTCTATAACTGCAATGTTTCTCTTGTAAGAATCTAACAGTCTTTTTTAGTTCACTCAGCGGTCCATAGAGTTTATCTTCCACTGTTGTCTCTCTAGGCCAGAAGGTTCGCCTGGATATTTTGTATTTTGGGCAGTCCTGGAGTATGTGCTCTGCTGTCTGCGACGCCAAACCACATGTGCACATGACTGAGTCACCAATTTTGAATTTTGTATACATGCGGTTGCTTAATCTATTGTGTCCTGTTCTAAGGCGCAGAATAATGACCTGTTCTGGTCTGTCCATAACGTTGTAGTCGTTTTGAGTAGGGTTTGGTGGCATTCTGACTGATTTGATCATTCTTTTCTTTTGGTGGTAAGTAAAGGGCATATCAGGTTGTTCTTCTTTTGCTTCTTCCTTAGCCAATCGATCAGCTCTGTCGTTTCCGTGTACTCCAAAGTGGGATGGTATCCACTGTATGGTGACCTTATGCTGGCTGCTAAGTTCAGAAAGTACTGTCCTTTGCACTGGCAATTTCCCAGACAGGAGCGTCTCTATTACTGATTTTGCATCTGTCAATATCACCACAGGATGTGTACCATGGCTGGTATTTTGTAATTTTTCTCATTTTCAGCATCATAGCTATGGCAGCACTTTCCTGTTGGAACTCTTGCCGTCTCCCTAGTATTATTTGGGTATTCTATGTACACTCCCGCTCCTCCATTTCGAACAGCATTTTGTGCTGACCCATCTATGTAGACCCGGATCCAGAGGTCCTGTGGGTATTCGTCATCAGGAAGCTGAGAGTGGCTGTTCTGCGCTGTACACTGTTCTGTTCTTCCTGGTCAAATATTCCTCTCACTTTTGTCGGGATTTATAGCGATAGTCTATGTTCATCTTTCCATGGGGATCGCTCTGGAATAATTGTCAAGGGGATACCAACTGTGGGAAGATCGGTGGTTTCTCTGCAGAGTCGTTTGGCCTGGTGGATAAAACTACTTCTTTTCAACCGCCCCATAGCTAAGTTTTGAAATCGGTTCTTCATATTGTGGCCTGGCAAGCTGAGGAACTTTTCTGCTTGTATTAGTGTTTTTGTATCTCTGCGTTCTCTCAGTGCTTGCGTCCTCCCCATTTTCGGCATTGCTACTGTAGGGGTTGATCTCATCCCTCCTTTGTGATGACTCTAAGAGCTTGATTTTACACTTTGTCCAGCTCTTGTAGTGTGTTTTTTTTTTTACTGCTGCACACCACGCAGTTGACCCATATTCCAGGCGTGGTCGTATGCTCTGTTGATAAACTTTGCTAAGTATTTTCCCACTGGCTCCCCACGTGGTTGCTCTTAGCTTTCTCAGGATGGTTATTTTCCTTCTGGCTTTTGGTACTGCTTTTCTGATGTGTTTTCTCCATGTCAGCCTGTCGTCGAATGTTACACCTAGGTATGTAGGTTCTTTATGTTCTCTTGGGGGTGTTCCATTTATCTGGATCATCCCTGCCTTTTGTTTTGGATAGAGGGTAAATAGAGTGGTGCTGCACTTGTCAGTGTTTATGCTGATACACCATCTATCCGCCCATGCAACAAATGTATCTACAGCTCTCTGTAGCAATCTGGTGGCCACTGATGCACGTTCATTTGTGCTCCACAAAACCAGGTCATCAGTGTACATTGCCGCTATTATATATTGTTGTTATCTTTCCTCTGGAGTACACTAGACAGACCGAGAGAGGTATCATGCTGCATGAGCAACACATGGTCTCTAAATTCAGCTCAGGCTGTGTTATGGAGAGGTATAACTCCATTTTACAAACTATCGTCTGTCAACCTCGACGGCAAGGTGCCAACCATAGTTGACATGGTCGAAATAAGAGCCCCTTTAACAGGCGAAGAGACGTGTGGGTACATGAAGCTAGTTCCATAGTTTTATAGGCTAGTGGATACTCCAGGGGAACAGGGGTCAATATAACGACCACCGCCTTTACTTCTTCACAAGTTCATGGTGCCCATTTCATGTTGGATTGACCTGGGAGCCTGGATCAACGCTGATTAGAAGCCATGGCCAATGGGCGGACAGGCTGGCATCCTGGCCATAGATCTGCCACAATGCCATGACAAATTAGAACTTTAGAAGATATTGTTGATACTGGCATACTGGCCATATATACTCATTCACAAACTCACAAACACATGATTACTTATACAGACAGACAGACAGACAGACAGACAGACAGACAGACAGACAGACAGACAGACAGACAGACAGACAGACAGACAGACAGACAGACAGACAGACAGACAGACAGACAGACAGACAGACAGGGTTTGTCTTTCTTCATCTCATTCTCCATCTTTCTGTCTCCCACTCCCCCCCCCCTCCCTCTCTCTCTATCTATCTCATGTGGTCGAGCCATCCATACATTCAACTCTTTGTCTTCCCCTGGCTATTTCCCTGCGGACATCAAACCTTTGCTAGCAGTTTTATAAACATGAGCCAGAGTAGGCCATGTAGCTCGAGAGGTTTGCCTCATAGTCTCGGTGACTAAGTCACAGTGAAATAAATATAGCACATGTGTGTTTCCATAAATAAATATAGCATATGTGTGATTCCACAAATAAATATAGCACAAGTAGTGTCCACGACTAAATATAGCACATGTGTGTTTCCACACATAAATATAGCGCGTATGTTTCCACAAAAATATAGCACAGAATGGTTCAATGTACGATGAGAATGAACTGCCGGCTAAATACATATAGCACATGTGAGTCTCCACAAATAAATATAGCACAAGGATTATTCCATGAACACATATATCACATGTGTGCTTCCACAAATAAATACAGTACAATGTTGATTCCACGCATAAATATAGCACATGTATGTTTCCAAACACAAATATTGAATCCCAGTTTTAAGGCAGTAGTTCTTAAATGACAGGTGCTGAGAAATGGTTTACAGCTGAAAACTTTGTTTGAGAGCCAGGTCCGGTGGCCTAGCGACTAGACATGTGTCTACTGGGCAACCAGGTGTGGTGGCCTAGTGACTAGACATGTATCTACTGGGCAGCCAGGTCCGGTGGCCTAGTGACTAGACATGTGTCTACTGGGCAACCAGGTGTGGTGGCCTAGTGACTAGACATGTGTCTACTGGGCAGCCAGGTCCGGTGGCCTAGTGACTAGACATGTGTTTACTGGGCAGCCAGGTGTGGTGGCCTAGTGACTAGACATGTGTCTACTGGGCAGCCAGGTCCAGTGGCCTAGTGACTAGACATGTGTCTACTTGGCAGCCAGGTCCGGTGGCCTAGGGACTAGACATGTGTGTACTGGGCAGCCAGGTCCGGTGGCCTAGTGACTAGACATGTGTCTACTGGGCAGCCAGGTCCGGTGGCCTAGTGACTAGACATGTGTCTACTGGGCAGCCAGGTCCGGTGGCCTAGTGACTAGACATGTGTCTACTGGGCAGCCAGGTCCGGTGGCCTAGTGACTAGACATTTGTCTACTGGGCAGCCAGGTCCGGTGGCCTAGTGACTAGACATGTGTCTACTGGGCAGCCAGGTGCGGTGGCCTAGTGACTAGACATGTGTCTACTGGGCAGCCAGGTCCGGTGGCCTAGTGACTAGACATGTGTCTACTGGGCAGCCAGGTAGGTGGCCTAGTGACTAGACATGTGTCTACTGGGCAGCCAGGTGCGGTGGCCTAGTGACTAGACATGTGTCTACTGGGCAGCCAGGTCCGGTGGCCTAGTGACTAGACATGTGTCTACTGGGCAGCCAGGTCCGGTGGCCTAGTGACTAGACATGTGTCTACTGGGCAGCCAGGTCCGGTGGCCTAGTGACTAGACATGTGTCTACTGGGCAGCCAGGTCCGGTGGCCTAGAGACTAGACATGTGTGTACTGGGCAGCCAGGTCCGGTGGCCTAGTGACTAGACATGTGTCTACTGGGCAGCCAGGTCCGGTGGCCTAGTGACTAGACATGTGTCTACTGGGCAGCCAGGTCCGGTGGTCTAGTGACTAGACATGCGTCTACTGGGCAGCCAGGTCCGGTGGCCTAGTGACTAGACATGTGTCTACTGGGCAGCCAGATGTGACTAGACATGTGTCTACTGGGCAGCCAGGTCCGGTGGCCTAGTGACTAGACATGTGTTTACTGGGCAGCCAGGTGTGGTGGCCTAGTGACTAGACATGTGTCTACTGGGCAGCCAGGTCCAGTGGCCTAGTGACTAGACATGTGTCTACTTGGCAGCCAGGTCCGGTGGCCTAGGGACTAGACATGTGTGTACTGGGCAGCCAGGTCCGGTGGCCTAGTGACTAGACATGTGTCTACTGGGCAGCCAGGTCCGGTGGCCTAGTGACTAGACATGTGTCTACTGGGCAGCCAGGTCCGGTGGCCTAGTGACTAGACATGTGTCTACTGGGCAGCCAGGTCCGGTGGCCTAGTGACTAGACATTTGTCTACTGGGCAGCCAGGTCCGGTGGCCTAGTGACTAGACATGTGTCTACTGGGCAGCCAGGTGCGGTGGCCTAGTGACTAGACATGTGTCTACTGGGCAGCCAGGTCCGGTGGCCTAGTGACTAGACATGTGTCTACTGGGCAGCCAGGTCCGGTGGCCTAGTGACTAGACATGTGTCTACTGGGCAGCCAGGTGCGGTGGCCTAGTGACTAGACATGTGTCTACTGGGCAGCCAGGTCCGGTGGCCTAGTGACTAGACATGTGTCTACTGGGCAGCCAGGTCCGGTGGCCTAGTGACTAGACATGTGTCTACTGGGCAGCCAGGTCCGGTGGCCTAGTGACTAGACATGTGTCTACTGGGCAGCCAGGTCCGGTGGCCTAGAGACTAGACATGTGTGTACTGGGCAGCCAGGTCCGGTGGCCTAGTGACTAGACATGTGTGCACTGGGCAGCCAGGTCCGGTGGCCTAGTGACTAGACATGTGTCTACTGGGCAGCCAGGTCCGGTGGTCTAGTGACTAGACATGTGTCTACTGGGCAGCCAGGTCCGTTGGCCTAGTGACTAGACATGTGTCTACTGGGCAGCCAGATGTGACTAGACATGTGTCTACTGGGCAGCCAGGTCCGGTGGCCTAGTGACTAGACATGTGTCTACTGGACAGCCAGATCCGGTGGCCTAGTGACTAGTCATGTGTCTACTGGCACGGAGGCCATGGGTTCGAATCTGCATTGAGGAGGAATGTTGTAATCGTTCAGGATGCCACGTAGACCCACTATAAACTGGGTACCATGAGATTTCTATGGAAATGAAAGCGGTCGGTGTGGTATTGACCACACTGTTCCCGAAGTACAGAGATCTCTACGAAATATGGCCTTGGACCATACGTCCATTATGTCATTAGTAGTGTGAAAAGGTCAATTCGTTATATTTATTGTTTATTTTTTAAATTTATTTCTTTTAAACAATTTTATCTTTGGGGTGTTTGTTTTTTAGGTTAACTGTCTATTTTCAAGTGGGGTGGGGATCTAGTTTTCATAATTAGATAGGGTGGTTAGAGAATTACAATTATTGTCTGGTTATTGTGTCAATGTTGACGTCAGAAATCAGACAGCCCAGTTCGTTTTGGGAATTATTCAAATAGACGTCTGAGCTTGCGTTAAAGGCAGTGGCGTGACCACCGATGGGAGGAGGGGTTGGGACAGGGACAGCTTACCTTATCATCGATTGTGCGCTAGATGACACCTGTTTCTTAAGTTCACAGTTAGCTTTGTCAGTGGCGTGAACACCCGGGAAAAGAGATGGGGGAGGAGGGGTTGGGGCAGCGCAAGTTTACCTTATCATAGATTGTGTGTTAGATGACACACCAAACAGCACAGATCTGAAACAAGTTAAAGAGTATGAATATTTAGGAATTATGATCATAGGAGATGAAATAATGGACACAGAATTCGAAATCAGATGTTAAAAAGCAAGTGAGCTTATACATCAACTATCATCCATATTAAAACACCCAAATACACATATGTCCGCGAAAAGACATAATAAATAGCATATTCACACTAACCCCATGCTACTAAAGTCAAGTTTTTCACATTATCCAAATCACACACACACACACACACACATAATCAAATTCTGTGAGACGAACTGCTTGAGAAGAGCAGCCAACTTAATTATCCGAGACCGAACAAGAAATTATATTATTAGACAGACAGTGGGATCAACACCTTGTGTCAAATATATTAAAAGGCCGAAGATCAAATGGTTTGGCCATTTCGTTAGAATGTAACATATCGACTACCAGCACTGGCGCTACATCAAAGAAGATCTGATACGAGAGCAAGAGGGCGACAGAGAAAAAAAATGGATTAACGACATCAAAGACAATGTACAATCACACTATCCAGTGCCACCAAAAGGGCGATGGAACATCAAGGTTTTCCTCCCCAATACGCTTGTGTGGAAGATAATGATGATGATGTTGATGATGGTAAGGCTCCCATGTCAATACAGCTTACAATGTGTTAGTTGCATATCCTTTACAGAACGCCGCATTCAACACCAGCATTATTTTGTTGTCGTGATCATTTGGCAAATTTACGTTCACTTAGTTTGCCATTGCTTTATGAACAACTGGCACCCATACTATTTCGCGTAAAAATAAAACCTACGCAAGGCGGTCTGCTGCTAAATCGTCCGGAGCTGTGTTTCGAACGCGGATATGCGAGATTACGAACTGTGTCCGTAAACCCTTCGCCATGGGTGCCGCCTACAATGTCTTTTTTCTTGTTTAATGTTGCATATCCCTTGCAGGACGTTGCAGTCGACACAAGCATTTTTCAGCTGCTGTTGATTTACTAGACAAATTTTACGTTCAGTAGTTCTATGCAGCCGATTTGGGAGGACTGATAAAACGATGGGATAAGTGCATCAATGGTGGTGGAAATTATGTCGTGAAATAAAGGGACAATGTATGTATAAAAATAAACTGGTTTCAAGTTGTTATCATATTTAGTTATTTTTCTACAGCCATTTGTGACTTACTTATTAACTTACCCTCATTGACCACAAAGCGCCAAAACAGCATTGGCTTTGATTATAACATGGTTACACCATATAATTGAGTACTCTTTACAGGACGTAACAATCAACCCTAGCATTTGTTTGTGATTTTATAGACAGTTTTACACTCAGTAATTTGCCATTACTTCCCGAGCAGCCGTCGCTCATACCATTATGAAAATCAACGCAAAAGATCTACTCCCAAATGCCCTGCCGCTGATTTCACACCTGGCATGTTAAGGAGTTAGCGACTGTCTCCGTAATCCCGTTTATCCTTGCGAGCAACCGCAGCTGCGTGAGAATCGGTAGCGGTTCTCGCCCTCCCGTTACTTACGGGATATGTGAGCTGAACGCTCAGAAAGCAATGGCAAACTACTGAGCGTAATCTTGCCAAGAAATCAACAACATCGACAAAATTCTGGTGTTGACAGCGATGTTCTGTAATAGGATATTAGAAAAAAAAAGGAAAAAAATTTTGGCGTTAAGATACAACGTTCAATGCCCCAAAGTAATAGTCTAAGTTCTATGTTTGATACTGGAATATTACATGTTCTATGTTTGATAAAGAAATGTTCCATGTAATATGATTGATTGTGGTGATATATTTGGTTCTCTGTTTGCTACTATTTATATTTTATGTGTTATGTTTGGTAGTGGTAATATTGCACGTTCTGTGTGTGGTAGTGGTAATATTGCACGTTCTGTGTGTGGTAGTGGTAATATTGCACGTTCTGTGTGTGGTAGTGGTAATATTGCACGTTCTGTGTGTGGTAGTAGTAATATTGCACGTTCTGTGTGTGGTAGCGGCAATATTGCACGTTCTGTGTGTAGTAGTGGCAATATTGCACGTTCTGTGTGTGGTAGCGGCAATATTGCACGTTCTGTGTGTAGTAGTGGCAATATTGCACGTTCTGTGTGTGGTAGCGGCAATATTGCACGTTCTGTGTGTAGTAGTGGCAATATTGCACGTTCTGTGTGTGGTAGCGGCAATATTGCACGTTCTGTGTGTGGTAGTGGTAATATTGCACGTTCTATGTGTGGTAGTGGTAATATTGCACGTTCTGTGTGTGGTAGTGGTAATATTGCACGTTCTGTGTGGTAGTGGTATTTATTGCACTTCTGTGTGTGGTAGTGGTAATATTGCACGTTCAGTGTGTGGTAGTGGTAATATCACACGTTCTGTGTGTGGTAGTGGTAATATTGCACGTTCTGTGCGTGGTAGTGGTAATATTGCACTTCTCTGTGTGGTAGTGGTAATATTGCACGTTCTGTGTGTGGTAGTGGTAATATTGCACGTTCTGTGTGTGGTAGTGGTAATATTGCACTTTCTATGTGTGGTAGTGGTAATATTGCACGTTCTGTGTGTGGTAGTGGTAATATTACAACGCCTATGTTTGGTAGTGGTAAATAAAATAATAAGAACTAAGATAATTATGAAGAAAACATGCATCTATAAAGCAAGTATGCATAACACAAGTAAGCATAAAACATGCACGCATAAAACACAATACCATTGTTGGACGTTTCGGTAGGTAACATCTTTGTCAAGAACAAAACAAACACAGATATTAGTAAATTAATATTACATTAGAACACAATAATCAGTTTACATGCAAACATTATTTTTAAATTACAGCACACAAAACATTTACAATAAAACATAATAATCAAATTAAAACTCACAGTATATGTACATTAACTGATTCAGCTCCAAACAACAATAGGTGTTGGACTAGACTTGGTACACAGTCAAATAAACAAGTAGTATACAGTAAATTTCAGAAGATGCCACGAAACAAAATAAATACCACATTGACCCTAATTTGGCGATGTATTGTCCTTTTGTCCATATGATAGGTCACATTTGGCGATCCATCGGCACTGGATCAGTTAAAACGTAACGGTCAGGTGCCACATTGTTGTCACGAAATATCGTCACACGGATAACAACATTCATGTTAGTCAGCATCTCGTCACCGACACAACCTAGGCACACTCAGCATCTCGTCACCGACACAACCTAGGCACACTCAGCATCTCGTCACCGACACAACCTAGGCACACTCAGCATCTCGTCACCGACACAACCTAGGCACACTCAGCATCTCGTCACCGACACAACCTAGGCACACTCAGCATCTCGTCACCGACACAACCTAGGCACACTCAGCATCTCGTCACCGGCACAGTTTAGTCACACTTAGCGTCATCAGGCACTCCGGGGTCATCACGACCGAATGGACAAGAGCACTCATGCTTAAACTTCCAGTGTGCTGATGCCGAGGTAGCGGGTTCAACCCCTACACGGGTCAGCTGGACTGAAATGTTGACTTCCCATCCCTGGCTTCGGGACGTAAGTTACAAGTACCTCGGAAGTCGGAGTAGGTTCACCTGATGGCGAGCGACACTGCTAATAAGGAAAGCTAATCCACACGCAAACATCAGGCCAGCTCAGTAGGCTTTGCAGCATGTGTATCGACAACGTTTGAGTTCAAAACGAGAAAATTCACACACACAAAACAAAGAAATAAATGTTCACACTGTGAATCTGATTTGTTCTCCCGCACGGTTCTAAACCAGCCATACGACATTCACAACCAATTGAACTCCCCAGGCCAGGCGACATATTAAAACGTTTTAAAGCCGAGACTAATGGCTGCAAATTATGACCTCTGATGTCGTATATAATTTCCACATCCAGACGATTCAATCTGGCTTTGCGGAGGCACTGCTCTAGATGCATCGGTAATGAGGCTTCGTTTTAAGAGAGGCAGAAATTCTAGGAAGAAATAACATGGGGATAGTTATCGTCTTTTTCGTAGTTTCCAATTAGGAAAATGACAAATTTCAGAAGTTTATCAACTGGTATGTGTCATTAGAGAAGTTCATGAGACGGTAAGTGTCATTGAGAAGTTCATCTAAATGAAAGTGTCATTAGAGAAGTTCATCTAAATGTAAGTGTCATTAGAGAAGTTCATCTAAATGTAAGTGTCATTAGAGAAGTTCATCAGAAGGTAAATGTCATTTGAGACGTTCATCAGAAGGTAAGTGTCATTAGAGAAGTCATCAAAAGGTATGTGCCATTAGAGAAGATCATCAGAAGGTAAGTGTCATTTGAGAAGCTCATCAGAAGGTAAGTGTCATTAGAGAAGTTCATCAAAAGGTATGTGTCGTTAGAGAAGTTCATCAAAAGGTATGTGTCATTAGAGAAAACCATCGAAAGGTAAGTGCCATTAGATAACCTCATCAGAAGGTGTGTCATTGAAAAGGGTCAACCGAAGAGAGTGTTATTGGTTATGTCATCAAAGGTTAAGTGTCTTGGGGAAGCTCAACAGAAACTACTGGTCATTGGGAAAGTTTACAAAATGATGTCATTGCAAAAATTGACAAAATGTAAGTGTCATTGAAGGAGTTGACCAGAAGATACATGTCAGTAGTTATATTAACCAGCAGATAAGTGTCATTATAAATATTCACCAGAACATAGGTGTCATTTCGTAAGTTCATCGGTAGATAAGTGTCATTGGATAAGTGCACCAGCTAAGAGGATGACAGCTGACCATATAGCATTGTGAGTCACATGTAGTCACAATCTGAAAGTATCACCTTTGACAGATGTTATCTGGGTATCACCTTTGACAGGTGTTTGTCTTTTAAGGATCATGTGGAGACTTTGGTGGTGAAGGCTGGTAGGGGACTTGATGCATTGAGGGCTATGGCAGCAACCGGGGTAGATCAGAGGATGCTGTACAGGTTCTTTCGGCAGTTAATAATTTCTGTCATTGAGTATGGTTTGGGCCTGCTGGCAGTATCAAAGAGCCAGCTTGAAAGGTTGGAGCGCATACAGAATGCTGCCATGCGGTTAATCCTGAGGTGCACAAATGACACACCAATTATAAGTATGAGGCATATCCTGGCGCTACCAACAATGACGGATAGGCATAGAGTCCTTCAGGCCAAATGGTACCTGAGAGACCCCGCAGACAGGGATCACCCGCTGCATGCAGCAATGGATATGGTCATGGGTCATAGACTAAGACGAGGCAGGTCCTGGATGGCACAGGCAGAACTTTCTATATGTCAGGTGTGTGATCTAGAGACCATCAATCGTGAAAGAGAGTGGGTTGAAGTTCCGGAAGGCATGACGGACTGGCACAATGTAATAACACTGGGTCGTGAGTGCAGAGAATGGGCAGCGGGCGGCACTGAGTTTGAAGTGCAACAGCTGATCCAGAGCAACACACATCAAAGTGAGATAGGAATCTACACCGATGGGTCAGTGGTGACAAACAGACGAAGTAGCTGGTGCTTTATTGCAAAGGCTAATGGACGAGTCTTGAATAAGGAGAGCCTGGCATATGAGACTACGACCTCCAGCATGAGAATGGAGGTGGAGGCAGTAACAGCGGCATTCCGGTGGCTAGAGGAGGCCACTGCAATAGACGTTGTATTCACTACGGATTCAAAGAGTTGGCTTAGTAAGGTGGAGAAAGGAATGTTTCGTGTGGAATGGCTCTCGTCGCTTCAGAGGTCACAGATTGTGAGAATTGTATGGATATTTTGTCCTGGCTATGCGGGGGTGAGGGGGGAATGAACAGGCTGATAGGCTAGCAGGGAATGCACCTCAAGTGGTAGTTTGCATATGGACATGCGCTTGTAGGACCAGGTGGAGTAGGTGGAGGAACAGACTGAGAACCCATATGTGGAAAGAATGAGATTGCGGTTGGCCGGCAGGGATTCTGGAAGAATCTCAAAATTGAGAGGGAAGACCAGGAGAACTTTTAATCAGATAGCGGTGGGAACGATTAGTAGTATGACTCTTCGCTGGCTATTGAACGAGGGGACTTATGGGAATGTCCTGAGTGCAGTGATGTCGGTTCTTAACTCAACCCAACTCAACTCTGAAAGCCCGTAAATGGAGTTGAGGTACACATTTATGTCTAAAGTTAACCCAATTATATTCTCAAAGTTGTTCAGAAAGATTGCCTCAGAAGATTATATTTAATAATAATAATAATAATAATAATAATAATTGTTATAATTACAATTGTGTATGTCTTTTGCAACATACGCATGTGAGACCTTGACACTTACTAAACAAGCTGAGCAGCTCATAAATGCCTTTGAATATAAATGTTATATACGAGTTCTAAGAATATCTTGGGTAAAGAAAAGAACAAATGCATCAATACTTCAAGAGCTGAATATTGAAGAAGGTTGGCAATTAAAAACGATAAAACAAAGAAAATTAAAATATTTTGGTCACTTGAAACATCACGACAGTTTGGAGAGAACAATAATGGAGGGGTATATGCCTGGAAAGAGAGGAAGAGGAAGGCCAAAGAGAAGATGGGTGCAGGATGTGGCGGATGATCTCCAGATGGGTGTATCGGACGCGGGACATCTTGCTTATGATCGAGAGGTTTTCCGGAAAGTTGTTATGGGAGCGAGGTTCTGCAAAGGACATGCTACTGAATGAACGAATGTCTTTTGCAGTACGTTGCTACCACCCCCTGTCTCTCTGACCCCGGTAGACATTCTAGGCGTGCAGTAATTTGCTTTCTGAACGGGAAGATAGCTTTAAAAACTAATTGACCGATGTAGAGAACCATCCCCTGCCCTTCGAGCACATGTTGTAGGCCTAGAGTAATGAGGGAAAGGCCACCAGGCTCATTCTACAAATTCTTGTTACAATGTCCCTGATTAGAGCTACCTTCAACAGTCTTGTCACAAATGGCCGTGATAAGAGCCACCTGTCTATAAAGTCTTGTCACAGATGGCAGAGATTAGAGCCACCTGTCTACAAAGTCTTGTCACAGATGGCAGAGATTAGAGCCACCTGTCTACAAAGTCTTGTCACAGATGGCAGAGATTAGAGCCACCTGTCTACAAAGTCTTGTCACAGATGGCAGAGATTAGAGCCACCTGTCTACAAAGTCTTGTCACAGATGGCAAAGATTAGAGCCACCTGTCTACAAAGTCTTGTCACAGATGGCATAGATTAGAGCCACCTGTCTACAAAGTCTTGTCACTGTGACGAAACGGATAAATATCGTAAGATCTCTGCATAATAGCCCTTTGAAGGGAGTGCCATGCGTTGGTCTCCCTTTAATTTAATGTCAATTAATAGGGGAGTTCCCTAGAAAAGTAGTGCGGGGGCGGAGCTATTCTAGTTATTTATAGAAGAATCTAGAATGTTCCCCCAAGTGCGTACGTGGTTTTGATCTCTAAGTTCACGAGTGCGTTGTGCAGCACGGGTTGGAGGAACCCATCGTGACTCTGGTTTTCTTCATGAATCATGAAAGTCACGCAGCCCGTGTAGGCGAGTGGAAGGCGGACTGACGTTGTCGGAGTCAGTCGCCCACCAGACCTCAGCGTGGAGAGATCATGGCCAGCAGGCTGCAGTAATTTGGATGTCAATAGTCGCGGCCAGATCGGACATCTGCAGTCAAAGTTTGTGATGTTTCAATCACAGGTTAGTTGAATACTTATTCTATTATTTAACTGTTGTCGTGATACCCCGCCGATCTCCCCGAAAGAATTAATCGCCGTCGAACTGAGTCGTGGCGTAGCGTTACAAGTTACAGCTGGCTATCCGCATGTTAAGTAGGTTTTATCGATTAGCGATGTAATGTGTTATCTGATGGAACAAGCCGTATTCCACAGCGAATGGTGTGTAACTAACATAGGCCGAACGAAGTGCTTTACCGTGTGTAGCAGTTACTGGTTTGGTTTATTAACTACGCATGAAAGGCAACAGTTTGTCAGTCAGCCCATCAACCTGCTAGACGCTGTAAATAATGATAAGGTAGAGCTTATTATTAGAGATGTGTAATGTGCTTCGTGACATTAGAATTGTAACGGAATTGTTCGATCAGTGATGGTGAGTTTTCGAGGAATCAAGGTGAGATCAGCTGTGGTGTATTTGCTGTGTGCAGATAGCAGTGTTATTCCGCGTAAGCAGAATGGTGTTGCATCGGTAGGATAACAATTGATAAGAAGTATTCATGATACTATTGTTACTGCTTGTTGTCATGTCCGTCCGCTAGGATGACCGTGCGTGTTCCATATTGCGTTTGTCTAGGCAGCGGGAGGTAGGCCGGTACCCCCAACCCGATCGGTACTAGGTCCGACCCAATGCAATCGTGCATATCCGATGAGTGAACATACCCGATCGAGGGTGATGCGGCACTCCGTAATTCGAGGCCGAGGTGTCTAGATAGATCGAGGTTTGAACCTAACCGTTTCTGTCTCTAATATTCTACTCTTCTGGAACCCTGACTCGGTTCATGGAGTACTTGGAGTACTGCCATGAGGTAGTAGTTGGGAGGGGCATAGTGGAGTCTGGAGGTTTGCTACATTGGATGACGTGACTTAAGTAGTCACGGGACAAGGTACACGAGACCCACAGTAGCTGTGGGAAAGTGTAGTGGTGGATGGCCACCACAGCTGTGCTCGACCGGCACAGGGATGACTGACCTGAAAGATAGTCAGTGAATAAGAGGGCAACTCAGGATCTGGGGCAGGGATCCCAGACCTGACACTATGGCTGTGATCTGATTTTGCTATTTAAGTGTAACAAGTCATGAGTTCTCCTTAGTTAATGCTATAGTAATGAATTATCAGGAGTATAATTCATTATGGACATATAGTTATTAATGTGTGTAATTCATCAGTCCATGGGTTAAGGGATTGATGAATTGATGAGTCTGTCAGGAAGGAGATGTCCGGCTGGACACCTTCTCGATACAGTAATCCCTACACTGAAAGGAAAGTAAGTGTATATGTTGATTGATGATGGAAGATGAAACCGGATTGGACTGGCACCAGGCGAAGGATGCTTGACAGAGTCATACAGTCGACTCTGGTGCTAGGGGTTATATGTAGCCCAGAAGTGTTACTTGACTGAACAGGTGTGCTATTGCTTTTTCTACCATCATTATGCCTATATATTATAGTTACTAGGTAGATCTATGATGTGATGATTTCATACTCATGTTGGTAGACATGAGGAATGTCTGAGAGGCAGGTGACAGGGTGGAGATGCTGGTAGTCTTTGTTGTAGTTGAGTACTCACACCAACCTCTCCGTGTTTCAGGATCTGTTATTACTATACAGAAGAAGATTCAAGAGCTGCCCCATGAGCTCTATGGGCCCACTCATTCCAGTGCCTATCCAGAAGTTGATTGAGGCCATACTGGGAGTGGTTGTCTGGTTCTGCGAGATCAATGTTGGAAGGAGCTGAGTGCTGAATAAGTCTGTAGGTCTAGGTTAGGACCTCCGTCAAGAGTCCGACGAGTGTCATCCGATCCTGAGAGGATCCAACACTGAAACGTCTGGTGATTCAAGCCAGTGAAGCACTGGTGACATTGTCTCTGTGTAAACCTTGGTAATTGCAAGGTAGTGACCTTTCAAGTTGTGCAGAGTGATCATTGTTACCGGTCGCCATGACCTGTGTTATATGCTTCTGGCCCGGCTGGGTTATGGGACACCATGTATCAGTTGATGCTTACATAGTGTTTTTACATTGGTTACCTTTATGAAGCCAACATGTGGTCTAGTGAACTAGGACATTGATTACAACATTGGTGGACACACCTGAGTGACATGGTTGTGAAGGTAGGGAGTTACCTCATGCCAACGTGATGAACTGTTGACAATGTTTGTGAAGGTAGGGAGCTACCTCATGCCAACGTGATGAACTGTTGACAGTGTATGCTAGGTTGTGATTACTACCCCTGGATCAGGGTAGGTACATGATACTGTGTGAAGATCGATTGTCCAAGGACATGGAACTAAGGTGAAGTGTTTAGTCACCTGATAGACTTTACCAGTGACATTGTGTGTTCGTGTGGAGCAACCGCGTATTGTGTAAGTGACATATCAGTGTGTGGGTCACTGATGAGATAGAAGAGTGACCTGGCTCTTGTGTATTTTGAGACGGTGCTACATGTATTTTTTCTGCAAGTGGGAGACCGCTAATGTTATAGGGTCGGCCCAGACTTCATCAAGAGTGTGACGAGGGAAATAGTACGACAGCAAGGAAGGATCCTTGTTCATCAGTGCAGTGTCCGTCAGGCAGTGGTACGGCGCTTGATCAGCCCTTGCTTGGTTCTCTGGGTGAAGAGGGAACTTTGGAGAGGCAGCAGACCTTGGAGTTCCAGTCCACTGGAGGAGCCTGGGTGAGTCGCTACCACGACTGGACAACCGCACGAGCTATCGTCCGCCTCCATGATGAATACTCATCTGCGTCTTTGATCTTGTACATAGTTCTTCTAGTCTGGCTTCCAGCCATCCTTCTCTGTGTTGTGGTTGACGTAGTTCAGAATTAAATTTTGTTCTCTTAGCTATGACTTTGTGCAGTGATATGACTGGTGTCTGGTCCGAGCCCCCTTGGGGTTTGGAACCCTAGGTGAGGGAGGGAAGGTTAAGCTGTCCCGGCTTGTGTGGGGCCTGGTAGATGTAGAGTGCTATTGAGGTGGTTGGAGCAAAGGCAGGGGATAGTAACTATCGTGGCAAACCAGTCCAAGCCCCGGCGGTCTTGTCACAAGAAAGAGTGGGGGCTCGTCCGGGATCTTCTCTTTGTTCTGACATCTCGTAGGAATAGGTTATAGTGTCATCTGTCCTATACCTATTGTCTACTTGACGAGTAGGGCTACTGATACCTTTCTCTTCGACGTGGACAGACATTTAGTTAAGTTAGTATAGATACATAGTTAGTGTTGGTTGGAGTACAGTTAGCATTGTGATTGGGTATTGCATATCTATACTGATACTAAGTTACACTAAGCATGGCTACTCGTACTTTAGATTTAGCTAAGGTGCGGGCATCTGCAACTGAGATGGGATTGGAAGGTGAGGAGTTCAAAGCCTATGTACTGGAAGTAGAGAGAGACTTCAGAGCAGAAGAGAGTGAGAGAAGAAAGTCAGAAATTGAGCTTGAAGCTCGAAAGGTAGCACTTGAAGAGCAAAAGTTGGTGGCAGACCAACAGGCACAAAAACTGGCAGCTGACCTAGAGTCTAAGAAATTAGATGCTAGGAAGTTGGAAATGGAACATGAGTTCCGTATGAAACAACTTGAGGTAGAGGCTAAATCGGTTGGTGAGTCTGAGGGAGCAGTAGGTGGAGTAGCTTTACCTAGCTCATCAGTAGCCAGCAGACCAGCTTACCATGCTATGAAATGGCCGTTTCCACCATTTGAACCGGACCAAGAGAAGATAGATCAATTCTTAGAGAAGTTCGAGGCAATGTGTAAAGCTATGGGTTTAGAGGCAGAGCGTTGGAATCTTAAGCTTTCACAAGGACTCCGTGGCACCGCGTACGAAGTGTATGCGCGTCTTCCCCCAGGGATGGAAAATGATTATCCAACCCTGAAATCGGCTCTTTTGAAAAGATTCGAAATGACAGCCCATGCTTACAGGCGGAGGTTCAGAACTTCCAAGAGAGAACCAGGTGAGATGTTCTCGGCCTATAGTGTGAGGTTGAACTCATACCTGTTGAAGTGGATGGCATTGGCCAATTTCAAAGAGGATTATGAGAGTCTGAGAGAGTTGATGGTGGTGGATCAAATGAAAATGCAGATGTCCAAGCCTTTAAGGAATTTCTTAGGGGAAAATGGGGCGGAAAGGCTAGACATAGTAAATAAGTTAGCTGAAAGGTATGTGGAAGTCTATGGTGAGACTGGGGATTCCAGTCAGACTGATTCACAGAAAAGGCAGAAGGGGCTTGATCAGAAGCCCAAGACCAAAGGTCCCAAAGAATCATCCAATGTAGCAGATCCTGTGGTAAAAGACTCTGGTAAGAAACCCGATCAGCAAAGCCCTCCCGCCTCCCCAAAACGGAAGTGGAGTAAGAGGTGGTGTAAGCACTGTAAGTCTCCTTCCCATAATACTGTAGATTGTCTGAGGAAGCCAAAGGACTTGCACTTTGCGTGTCTCGCCTCTACTGGAGGTAGACCTAGCGAGACCACACCTAAGGGTCGGGAGAAACCAAAGTCGGAGAAATCACCTGTGATCGAAACGATAGAGGTGAATGGGAAGCAGGTGGAATGTCTATACGATACAGGATTGCAGTTTGAAGCTGTAATCTCATCCCACCTTGTGAGCCCAGGGCAGCTCACCGGCGAGACAAGAGAATTTCAGCTAGCCATGAGGAGCTCCGTAGCTATGGACTTGCCGATTGCTCGGATTGACATTCGGTGCAGGTACGTTACGGGTAGCATCCAGGCGGCTGTGCTGCCTGATCCTATTTACCCTTTGATCCTCGGTCGTCCGCATGTATTCCTGGGGGACCCCAGGGAACATGGTCTAGTGAGCGCTAGGCAGGCCAGGGCTAAGGATGGAAAAAGGCAGTGTGGTAAGGAAATAGACCATTCTCTTGCGAGGTTAGTGAGCAGTGCTCAAAGTGGGGACCAGACTTTGCGTCCTTACTTACTGGAGGTGTCCCAAAGTTCTGTCCCGCCAACTCCGGGTCAGTTCTATGTAGAAAACCGGTTGCTTTATCGTAGAGCCGGGCAAGGGGATAGCCAGTACGGTCAGATGGTAGTCCCTACTGACTACAGATCCCGCTTGGTACATAGAGTGCATACCTTATCCTTAACCGGACATAAGGATGTGGGGACAACAGTCCAGTGTCTTTCCAGCCACTACCACTGGCCTGGAATGACAGGCGACGTGCGGAGATATATCCGGTCGTGCCCAACGTGTTGTCTGGCAGCACCAAAGCACAAGACCAGAAACGGTTTATCTCTGCAGATTGGAGATAGGGTTCTCGCACTTCTCCCAATCGAGGGGGCGGAATTCGAACTCGGATGGCAGGGCCCTTTTCCTGTGGAGCGGATAATGTCCCGATCCACGTATGAGGTGAAGGTCCGCGGGGAATTGCGTAAGTTCCATTGTACTCTCCTTCAGAATTTGGAGAGGTCCGAGGTAGTTTCTCCACAAGATAGTGCGACTACCATCGCGCTAGATTCGGTTCTGGGTCCAGACGAGGGCGAGGAAGACTCAGTCCTACGCAGTACATCCTGTGGGGAGGGTCTGCGGTCTCCTGAGCGTTCAACCGTAGATAGGGCGAACGGGCTCCGTCGGGTAGAGGCCCATGGTGTTAAGCACACTGGGAATCGAGGTCGGACAGGCGATGTCACATCTGGCACGACGGGATCGTCGGGTGACTCGATACGCCGACAGGCTCACTGTCCTTACTCGCGGGAGAGAAGGCAGGAGCAAGGGTACTCCAGACGAACCTGGAGTAAGCGACCATTCATTTCGGTCGACATCCGCGAACAGTCCACGAAGGTGATGCCTAGTCGGGATAGGAAATATCCTATTGTCAGAAGGGACGAACGAACCTTCAGTAAAGTAACCGATGGCCTACAACAGGTGGATGCGGAACAGTCCAGTGTAGACCGATCCTGTAAGCCAATCACCAGGCCGTTACGTTTCGGGCCTAATCGCTGGAGATAACGTATGTTGGAGGCGGTGGTTGGTGATCCAGCATCCATACCATTCTGGTAAATCTCCCCAGGGAAAGTGAACGTTATGGAACGTCTTTTCCTGGAAATCCAATCTTGATAGAGTAGAGGTTCAGAGTTCAGACCGATCTTTGTCTAGTGAGTTCGACCGGGTCGACCATCTTAAGTGGGGGCCTATGTGACGAAACGGATAAATATCGTAAGATCTCTGCATAATAGCCCTTTGAAGGGAGTGCCATGCGTTGGTCTCCCTTTAATTTAATGTCAATTAATAGGGGAGTTCCCTAGAAAAGTAGTGCGGGGGCGGAGCTATTCTAGTTATTTATAGAAGAATCTAGAATGTTCCCCCAAGTGCGTACGTGGTTTTGATCTCTAAGTTCACGAGTGCGTTGTGCAGCACGGGTTGGAGGAACCCATCGTGACTCTGGTTTTCTTCATGAATCATGAAAGTCACGCAGCCCGTGTAGGCGAGTGGAAGGCGGACTGACGTTGTCGGAGTCAGTCGCCCACCAGACCTCAGCGTGGAGAGATCATGGCCAGCAGGCTGCAGTAATTTGGATGTCAATAGTCGCGGCCAGAGCGGACATCTGCAGTCAAAGTTTGTGATGTTTCAATCACAGGTTAGTTGAATACTTATTCTATTATTTAACTGTTGTCGTGATACCCCGCCGATCTCCCCGAAAGAATTAATCGCCGTCGAACTGAGTCGTGGCGTAGCGTTACAAGTTACAGCTGGCTATCCGCATGTTAAGTAGGTTTTATCGATTAGCGATGTAATGTGTTATCTGATGGAACAAGCCGTATTCCACAGCGAATGGTGTGTAACTAACATAGGCCGAACGAAGTGCTTTACCGTGTGTAGCAGTTACTGGTTTGGTTTATTAACTACGCATGAAAGGCAACAGTTTGTCAGTCAGCCCATCAACCTGCTAGACGCTGTAAATAATGATAAGGTAGAGCTTATTATTAGAGATGTGTAATGTGCTTCGTGACATTAGAATTGTAACGGAATTGTTCGATCAGTGATGGTGAGTTTTCGAGGAATCAAGGTGAGATCAGCTGTGGTGTATTTGCTGTGTGCAGATAGCAGTGTTATTCCGCGTAAGCAGAATGGTGTTGCATCGGTAGGATAACAATTGATAAGAAGTATTCATGATACTATTGTTACTGCTTGTTGTCATGTCCGTCCGCTAGGATGACCGTGCGTGTTCCATATTGCGTTTGTCTAGGCAGCGGGAGGTAGGCCGGTACCCCCAACCCGATCGGTACTAGGTCCGACCCAATGCAATCGTGCATATCCGATGAGTGAACATACCCGATCGAGGGTGATGCGGCACTCCGTAATTCGAGGCCGAGGTGTCTAGATAGATCGAGGTTTGAACCTAACCGTTTCTGTCTCTAATATTCTACTCTTCTGGAACCCTGACTCGGTTCATGGAGTACTTGGAGTACTGCCATGAGGTAGTAGTTGGGAGGGGCATAGTGGAGTCTGGAGGTTTGCTACATTGGATGACGTGACTTAAGTAGTCACGGGACAAGGTACACGAGACCCACAGTAGCTGTGGGAAAGTGTAGTGGTGGATGGCCACCACAGCTGTGCTCGACCGGCACAGGGATGACTGACCTGAAAGATAGTCAGTGAATAAGAGGGCAACTCAGGATCTGGGGCAGGGATCCCAGACCTGACACTATGGCTGTGATCTGATTTTGCTATTTAAGTGTAACAAGTCATGAGTTCTCCTTAGTTAATGCTATAGTAATGAATTATCAGGAGTATAATTCATTATGGACATATAGTTATTAATGTGTGTAATTCATCAGTCCATGGGTTAAGGGATTGATGAATTGATGAGTCTGTCAGGAAGGAGATGTCCGGCTGGACACCTTCTCGATACAGTAATCCCTACACTGAAAGGAAAGTAAGTGTATATGTTGATTGATGATGGAAGATGAAACCGGATTGGACTGGCACCAGGCGAAGGATGCTTGACAGAGTCATACAGTCGACTCTGGTGCTAGGGGTTATATGTAGCCCAGAAGTGTTACTTGACTGAACAGGTGTGCTATTGCTTTTTCTACCATCATTATGCCTATATATTATAGTTACTAGGTAGATCTATGATGTGATGATTTCATACTCATGTTGGTAGACATGAGGAATGTCTGAGAGGCAGGTGACAGGGTGGAGATGCTGGTAGTCTTTGTTGTAGTTGAGTACTCACACCAACCTCTCCGTGTTTCAGGATCTGTTATTACTATACAGAAGAAGATTCAAGAGCTGCCCCATGAGCTCTATGGGCCCACTCATTCCAGTGCCTATCCAGAAGTTGATTGAGGCCATACTGGGAGTGGTTGTCTGGTTCTGCGAGATCAATGTTGGAAGGAGCTGAGTGCTGAATAAGTCTGTAGGTCTAGGTTAGGACCTCCGTCAAGAGTCCGACGAGTGTCATCCGATCCTGAGAGGATCCAACACTGAAACGTCTGGTGATTCAAGCCAGTGAAGCACTGGTGACATTGTCTCTGTGTAAACCTTGGTAATTGCAAGGTAGTGACCTTTCAAGTTGTGCAGAGTGATCATTGTTACCGGTCGCCATGACCTGTGTTATATGCTTCTGGCCCGGCTGGGTTATGGGACACCATGTATCAGTTGATGCTTACATAGTGTTTTTACATTGGTTACCTTTATGAAGCCAACATGTGGTCTAGTGAACTAGGACATTGATTACAACATTGGTGGACACACCTGAGTGACATGGTTGTGAAGGTAGGGAGTTACCTCATGCCAACGTGATGAACTGTTGACAATGTTTGTGAAGGTAGGGAGCTACCTCATGCCAACGTGATGAACTGTTGACAGTGTATGCTAGGTTGTGATTACTACCCCTGGATCAGGGTAGGTACATGATACTGTGTGAAGATCGATTGTCCAAGGACATGGAACTAAGGTGAAGTGTTTAGTCACCTGATAGACTTTACCAGTGACATTGTGTGTTCGTGTGGAGCAACCGCGTATTGTGTAAGTGACATATCAGTGTGTGGGTCACTGATGAGATAGAAGAGTGACCTGGCTCTTGTGTATTTTGAGACGGTGCTACATGTATTTTTTCTGCAAGTGGGAGACCGCTAATGTTATAGGGTCGGCCCAGACTTCATCAAGAGTGTGACGAGGGAAATAGTACGACAGCAAGGAAGGATCCTTGTTCATCAGTGCAGTGTCCGTCAGGCAGTGGTACGGCGCTTGATCAGCCCTTGCTTGGTTCTCTGGGTGAAGAGGGAACTTTGGAGAGGCAGCAGACCTTGGAGTTCCAGTCCACTGGAGGAGCCTGGGTGAGTCGCTACCACGACTGGACAACCGCACGAGCTATCGTCCGCCTCCATGATGAATACTCATCTGCGTCTTTGATCTTGTACATAGTTCTTCTAGTCTGGCTTCCAGCCATCCTTCTCTGTGTTGTGGTTGACGTAGTTCAGAATTAAATTTTGTTCTCTTAGCTATGACTTTGTGCAGTGATATGACTGGTGTCTGGTCCGAGCCCCCTTGGGGTTTGGAACCCTAGGTGAGGGAGGGAAGGTTAAGCTGTCCCGGCTTGTGTGGGGCCTGGTAGATGTAGAGTGCTATTGAGGTGGTTGGAGCAAAGGCAGGGGATAGTAACTATCGTGGCAAACCAGTCCAAGCCCCGGCGGTCTTGTCACAGTCACAGATGGCAAAGATTAGAGCCACCTTTCTACAAAGTCTTGTCACAGATGGCAAAGATTAGAGCCACCTTTCTACAAAGTCTTGTCACAGATGGGAAAGATTAGAGCCGCCTTTCTACAAAGTCTTGTCACAGATAGCAAAGATTAGAGCCACGTGCCTACAAAGTCTTGTCACAGATGGCAGAGATTAGAGCCACGTGCCTACAAAGTCTTGTCACAGATGGCAGAGATTAGAGCCACCTGTCTACAAAGTCTTGTCACAGATGGCATAGATTAGAGCCACCTGTCTACAAAGTCTTGTCACAGATGGCAAAGATTAGAGCCACCTTTCTACAAAGTCTTGTCACAGATGGCAAAGATTAGAGCCACCTGTCTACAAAGTCTTGTCACAGATGGCATAGATTAGAGCCACCTGTCTACAAAGTCTTGTCACAGATGGCAGAGATTAGAGCCACCTGTCTACAAAGTCTTGTCACAGATGGGAAAGATTAGAGCCACCTTTCTACAAAGTCTTGTCACAGATGGCAAAGATTAGAGCCACCTGTCTACAAAGTCTTGTCACAGATGGCAGAGATTAGAGCCACCTGTCTACAAAGTCTTGTCACAGATGGCAGAGATTAGAGCCACCTGTCTACAAAGTCTTGTCACAGATGGCAAAGATTAGAGCCACCTTTCTACAAAGTCTTGTCACAGATGGCAAAGATTAGAGCCACCTGTCTACAAAGTCTTGTCACAGATGGCATAGATTAGAGCCACCTGTCTACAAAGTCTTGTCACAGATGGCAAAGATTAGAGCCACCTTTCTACAAAGTCTTGTCACAGATGGCAAAGATTAGAGCCACCTTTCTACAAAGTCTTGTCACAGATGGGAAAGATTAGAGCCGCCTTTCTACAAAGTCTTGTCACAGATAGCAAAGATTAGAGCCACGTGCCTACAAAGTCTTGTCACAGATGGCAGAGATTAGAGCCACGTGCCTACAAAGTCTTGTCACAGATGGCAGAGATTAGAGCTACCTACTGCAAACGATCTGGCACATGATATTGACAGAAGCTCTAGGGCTGACAACATGGCACCTTCAGTAATATTATTAAACTGATAATTTGTTCTCTCGTTTGCTTGCTCTAGTGCAATGGAATGATCTTTGCACGTAGATTAGCTTTCCTTATTGCTAGTGTCCCTCGCCAGCAAGCACATCCCCTCCGACTTCAGAGGTACGTGTAATTTACGTCCCCCTAGTCAAGGAAAAGTCAAAATTTTAGTCAAACTTACCAATGTAGAACAGGGTTTGAACCTCCTCACTTTCCATCCGTACTTCCGAATGTAGTTTATTTTGTTTTAGTTGCCAGATGTATAAAGTGCCCCATGCTGCGTCAGAAAACACGTCCTTCTTGCATGGTAATTGATTCTATTTCTTGCTGGTGTCCGCGGCAATGAAAGGCATGTTTTATAGCTGAATGAGCTTCTTTTCACAGCAATTTTCAAAAGGACACGTTGGCTAGCAATAAAATTAAATGTACATTTTCAGGGCAATTTTCAAAAAGACACATTGGTTAGTTACAAAAGCACCTTCTGTGGGCAATTTTCAAAAAGACACGTTCATTAGCTTCAAGAACGCCTCTTTCGGGCATTATTCAAAAGAACACATCTTGAATCGCATGATACAACATGCAGTATGCTAACAATGAGCAGACTTCTTAACCATTTCATTCGCAGATGGCCAAACTAACTGCTCGGTTGATGAAAATAACAAACACTATCGGCACACACATAACAATCCCTGGAAGCCTCGAAGATGTGATTTCATAGAAGAATACTGAAAATTACTTGGACAGTTAAAATTAGCAATCAGGACATTTTAATGGAAGCTGAGTTGCAAAGACAACTTATCACAAACATTAGAAAGAGGCAGACGTCGTTTTTTTTTTTGGGCCACATTATGAGAAGACAAAATCTAGTACATATTGTGAAAACTGGAAAGATTTGCCCTATGAGAGATAGAGGAAGTCAGCGTGAGAACATTCTTGACTGTCTTGTGTCATGACACGGAAGGGAGTCAAAACACGAACTGATCCATGACGTCGGAGATCGTAATTTTTGGAGAGGCATGATCGCCCACGCCTGCCGGCAAGGCACTAGATTATGATATATATATATATATATATATATATATATATATATATATATATATATATATATATATATATATATATATGAAAATCGGTGCCACGACATGACCAGGGATGTACATGTGAACACTGCTAGTGGGATATTCACAGCATCAATCGTCGGGTGCCGATTGATCTACAACAGTGGTTCTCAACCAATGGGAAATTTTAGGGTTTTCATTGAGGGGGGGGGGGGGGGGGGTAATATTATTTCAAGATCGCGTTAATACAAGAACCGAAGATAATTTATGGTTCTGTACATCTCGCTCTTCTGAAATTCATTTTATAACGTAAGTAGACCTGCAAATAACGTTGTATATAGACGTCTAGACTTGTTCTAGTCTGTGTTATTAAATTTAACTTCCATTTTTACGTATACTGTGTAACAGCTGGGGAGAGGGGAATTTGTTTTTAATGTTGCATATCCCTTACAGGATGTTGCAGTCAACATCAGCATTTGTTACCTGCTGTTGATGTACTAGGCAAGTTTTACGTTCAGTAGTTTGCCATTGCTTTCTGAACGACCAGTTCACATATCCCCGTAATTTACCAGCGCGGAGCGATCCGCTACCTAATCTCGCAGCTGTTGTTTTACCCACGTGCGTATACGGGATTACGAACAATATCGTTAGGAAGGAAATACGAAAAGGGGGGGGGGGAGTGACATTCTGAACATATGGTGAGGGGGTGCATGGGCCAATAAAGGTTGAGAACCACTGGTCTACAACATTATGGAGATAGCACCATATACCAAATAGAATCACGGCTTGTGTCCTTTACTCCCTCATAAATCGCCAGTACCATACCAATGCGGCGGTGAAGACTGAGAAGACTGAGGCCTACTGCCTGGGGAAGACGCTGGCTTCCCCGTGGTCAGTCACGTTGCAGTGTCAAAGCTGGCAGATGTATCGGTGGCCAATGTTAGCCTCCGTCAGGGTGGGATGGCTTCTGGGCAGACACACTTAGCTATCTCGTTAAGGGAGAAATGTCTGATCATAAACATCTCGAAGACGACTAGGCACGACAGGAGAATAAACTTCAGGATGTCATGACCCATACCGGAAGAAGACGAAGAAAAAGAAGAAGAAGAAGAAGAAGAAGAAGAAGAAGAAGAAGAAGAAGAAGAAGAAGAAGAAGAAGAAGAAGAAGAAGAAGAAGAAGAAAACACATGACAAGAGAATTGCAACAACAAAAACACAAAAAAAGAAGAGCTGGTATTGACGGCTAGTTTAGTCCCATTTGCAACATTCATTCAATGTCGACGTTATTATTATACAGACAGGGCTGAAACCTGCATATTTGAAACTCACTTAAGCAGAAATGAACTGCCTTTCAAGTCCAATAATGACATTGTACAGCGATGACAGGCTTCAAAATCCCTCGACATTTGGTAGCCATATCAGTTCCGGTAGAAGCCATTGATGCGCAGAAATGATGCGTACAGACTGTTCAACAATGGCTACTTTGTTAATCTGCTTGCGTGCAAGCGGACGGGATGTGGGGAGACGGACAGAAGGGAGATCATTATAAAAAAACGGATGGGTTGCGGGTTGTAGTGGTGATGATGGTTGGGGGGAGGTGGGGGGGGGATGTTACATATATATTTGATTTGTAGGGTAAGAGTTGTAAAAGTAAATGTTAAGCAGACATTTTAAAGATGCATTTTCTATTCCTATGTATTAATCTTTCAAGAGACGCAAGATGTCTTCAAATTATTGTTAAGTCTTCGGACGTGCGAATTCATGCATACGTGTGCGTTGTGTGAGTTGCTCTTATTTGATATTGATATGAGTAGTGGTTTGTCATGTTGTTAGCGTGCTGGACTCTCAGGTCAGAAAACCTGTTTCTGGCTGTTCTCACTAGTTCTCACATTTACAGTTTATTCTTTTTGTTTCAGTTGTTGTTGTTGTTGTTGTTGTTGTTGTTGTTGTTGTTGTTGTTGTTGTTGTTGTTGTTGTTCTTCTTCTTCTTCTTCTTCTTCTTCTTCTTCTTCTTCTTCTTCTTATTATTATTATTATTATTATTATTATTATTATTATTATTATTATTATTATTATTATTATTATTCGTCTTCGCCTTCTTTCTTTCTTTCTTTCTTTCTTTCTTTCTTTCTTTCTTTCTTTCTTTCTTTCTTTCTTTCTTTCTTTCTCTCTTTCTTTCTTTCTTTCTTCCATCACCTAATAAGTCCAACGGCCCTCAAAAAACTCTATCATCCACTTTTTAGGGCTGTTCGTAGTTGGTTTGTGTTTGCAGGCAAGAATTTCTACAGGATGAGATAGCCATTTTAACACCAACCCTATTCAGCAGTCGCTCACCACATGCACGATAATTACCAATGCTACTATCCCCAGCTTCCCTTCTAAGCCCTGATAACATACGGACGTACATTAGCATTGCCACATTCTAATTCACAAAGACAGGTGATCATTCACATCACCACTGACATATGCTAGTTCACACAGACATTTGATCACCACATTATTACATTATTACATTATTACATTATTACATTATTACATCTTATGAGACGAGAAGATCTGGAGAATGCTAGGACAACCGACATTACCGAGGGTGCTGGGTGGGGATGTGTGGGGGTGGGGGGGGGCTGTTCAATTGTTTGATAGGGGGAGACAATGCATTGTTTGACATAGTGATTGCATTCAGGGTGGGGGGGGGGGGGGGGGGGGGGGAAGACAGAAATCAAACATTTCAGGTGCTGCACATGACAATGGACAAGGTGATGGATTGGTGCACGGAGATGAATGCTGTAATTGACCCAGAAAAGGCATCTGTCTTGTGGTGCTCTCTGGACAATAGGAGCTAAGTTAAAGCTAACCTTCCATGTTTCACAATAAATGGGAGACATGTGAATAGAGAAAGCTCACTGAAGCCCCTGGGAATCACTTTTGACAGATACCTGTCCTTTAAGGATTATATTGAAGTGGTAATTGCAAAGTGCCAAAAGGTGCTCAGTGCACTGAAGAGTATGGCAGCTAGGGACATGGAACAGATATGCTATTCACACTTTTTCAGCACTTGGTCATCTCGGTGGTAGAGTGTGCATAGAAATGCTTGCTGTCTGCAAGAGTCAGCTATTGAAACTAGAGCTCATACAGAATGAAGCCAGGAGGGTGAGTCTGGGGTGAAGATCGGGCATCCCAATAGTGTGTATAGCATACATCCTGGTGTTACCAATAATTTCAGACATACTCAAGGTGTCGCAGGCACGCTAATACCTCAAGATAGCTGCGGACAAGGAACACCTCCCTGGATGCAGTCAAGGGCCACATGCTGTTAAAAGGCAGATCTTGGATGGTTCAGGCAGAAGATACCATCAGCGAAGTGTGTCCACTTTAGAAGATTGGCACAGGCAAGGAGTGGGTCAGAGTGCTAAATAGAAATGCATACTGCGCCGTGAGTGTAGAGCTATGGAGGTGCTATGGAGGAGGAAATTCAGAAATTAATCAGGACTACTCTTGTCCCACCGATGTGATTATCTATACCGATGGCTCTGTGTTAAGAGGCAAAACATTGACCGGGGGTTCATTTAATTTTCGCATATCCTTTACAGGACATCGCTGTCAACACCAGCATTTTACTGCTGTCGTTGATTTCTTGGCAAGATTACGCTCAGTAGTTTGCCATTGCTTTCTGAGCGGCCGGCTCACTTATCCCATGAGTTACGAACGCGGCGAGAATGGGGACTCAAAGCAAAGGAAAATGGCCAATGTTTAGTAAATGAGAGCATGACATAGGACACCCACCATCTTTTCTCCGGGACACTCTGGGTCGGTTGGCAATGAACGAGCGGCTGGTGCCGCATCATTGAGGAGTGATTTGATGCATGATAAAGCAGATGTGATAAAGGTCCTCTGGGAGCGTGTGAATAAGGCAGAAGAACACATAGACTATTATGGTCTAGGAAGAATGCGCCAGCATGGGGTGGTCAGAGGATCTGGTAGACAGTTGTCACTCGAAAAGGTAAATCAAGACGGACATATAATCAGATTGAAACGGGCACCAGTAGTTTTGAAACTCTCCGCTGGCTGTTGAAGATGATGACTGAGCGCTTATTTGAATGTCCCAAGTGCAATTATGTCGGTTCTTGACACAACTCAACTCAATTGTTCACACAGTAAGACAATGCTGAATATCTTGACAGAACGGAGACAATACTGGATGGTTTGACAGTGGGAGAAAATGATGGATAGTTTGACAGATGGAGACAATGCTGGCTGGTTTGACATCGGGAAACAATGTTGGATGGTTTGACAGCGGAAGGAAATGATGGATAGTTTGACAGATGGAGACAATGCTGGCTGGTTTGACATCGGGAAACAATGTTGGATGGTTTGACAGCGGGAGAAAATGATGGATAGTTTGACAGATGGAGACAATGCTGGCTGGTTTGACATCGGGAAACAATGTTGGATGGTTTGACAGCGGGAGAAAATGATGGGTAGTTTGACAGATGGAGACAATGCTGGCTGGTTTGACATAGGGAAACAATGTTGGATGGTTTGACAGCGGGAGGAAATGCTCGTTTATTTAATAGACTGAAACAATAGTGTATCGCAGGATACTGTGGCACAAAAGACGATCATTGGTCGATTCCATCAAAAACACAAAGTCAGACGTTTGTAGAGGAACCAGCTCAAAAACGCCATTACGTATGAAACAAGATAATAGTCTGGAACTATTTCCCAGGATAAGAAATTGTAATAGCAAAAAATATGTATTAAAAAATAACCCAATGAAATCAGATTAAGAATGAGATGAAAACCAGCTGACGATATTCGGAGCATCTTTCAATGATGAGGACAACACTTGTTTTAGATTGCATTTCTTAGTATAAATTCTGTAACTTATGAAAGTTAAATCAATCGTTTTCTGAAAAATATCAAATCATGTTGGTTAGATTATAAATGTTTACATCAACTTTAGGACCTGGGGGACGGCTGTTTGTTTTTCTGCGTGATTTATGACCGTCTGAAGAGGGAATACGGTCAAACAAGGGAATTCAGTTGCTGGTAATGCATGTAGCAATTTGAATAACTTCATTTTCCGATTCTTGTTCTACGTGTTTCTGTGGGTATTGTTATTGTTGTTGTTGTTGTTCTCTTTCTTTCTTTCTTTCTTTCTTTTTTCTTTCTTTTCTTTCTTTCTTTCTTTCTTTCTTTCTTTCTTTCTTTCTTTCTTTCTTTCTTTTTCTTATAGTTGTTCTTCTTCTTCTTCTTATTTCATGCTACATTCTCCTCCTCCTCCTCCTTCTACGTCGTCGTTTTCTTCTGTTTATTTTTTCTTCTGCTCCCCATCCCCCACCTTCTTCTTGTTCCTTTTCTTCATTACCAAGCCTCAAGGCAAAGGCAACCATGTCTCTGCAAGGCTGTCCTTCACTACAGATATTGCATATAATCCCATGACGGAAGCCGGCTTTGATAGCTAAGGCATGCATTATTCATACATATTGGACGGCGGTATCCAGAACCTTCCACATCACATGGCCATTCCCATTATGCATGTCACCAGGTCGGGCCAACGCTAGGCTAGAGATGCATGTGATCAGACACAAAATGTCGTCCTCTCCAGCCAACTTATCTGACCATGAAATTGTGGTATAGATTGTATTCAGTAATATCTGGCCACTGGTTGGTGCGTTAAGACGCATCACAATCCTTATCAAAGCGAAGATGATGTTCTCCTTTGTATAGTGTTGTGCATTTTATTTTATATCTAGTAGTAGAAGTATTAGTAGTAGTAGTAGTAGTAGTAGTAGTAGTAGTAGTAGTAGTAGTAGTAGTAGTAGTAGTAGTAGTAGTAGTAGTAGTAGTAGTAGTAGTAGTAGTAGTAGTAGTAAGAGTAGTAGTAGTGGTAAGAGTAGTAGTAGTAGTAGTAGTAGTAGTAGTAGTAGTAGTAGTAGTAGTAGTAGTAGTAGTAGTAGTAGTAGTAGTAATGAGAGTAGTAGTAGTAGTAGTAGTAGTAGTAGTAGTAGTAGTAGTAGTAGTAGTAGTAGTAGTAGTAGTAAGAGTAGTAGTAGTGGTAAGAGTAGTAGTAGTAGTAGTAGTAGTAGTAGTAGTAGTAGTAGTAGTAGTAGTAGTAGTAGTAGTAGTAGTAGTAGTAGTAGTAGTAATGAGAGTAGTAGTAGTAGTAGTAGTAGTAGTAGTAGTAGTAGTAGTAGTAGTAGTAGTAGTAGTAGTAGTAGTAGTAGTAGTAGTAGTAGTAGTAGTAGTAGTAGTAGTGACAGTAGTAGGAGTAGTAGTAGTTGTAATAGTAGTAGCTGTTGTTGTAGTAGTAGTAGTAGTTGGTAATAATTGTAGTAGTAGTACTGTTCCAGCTTCATAGTAACGGATTGTTCCATAAATACTCCGTTCCTGTGCTAGCAACAACAACAAAAACAGACACACAAAATGCTCATCAATGTCACCAAATGGCCAGAGCACCGACTACACGCCATCCTTGCTTGATTATTCTGTTCATTGTCGTAGAAAGACAATCGTCCAAACACCAACAAGTAGCTCGCAAGCATCTTCGCAAAAGGCATCATCCGGTCTGCCACCAACTAGCCGCCCTCCATTTTCTGAATCTGCATTTCACATCACAGCCACCGAGGATACAAACAATGTTTCGAGAAAGCTCACAGCTCACAATGACGCACCAAACACTCAACTCAGTACTGGGCGAGGAAACCGGGTCCTACAAATCCAGACATGGGGGATTGCACTACCAAACCGTGCCCCGGGACAATCAGCTCTGCAAGGCCTCACCAGAACGCCTGCCTATTTGCTTTGTTGGCTAGGTACTCTCTTCTTTACTTCTTGTGTTCCTGGAATGTCGAAGAAACTAAAGCCTTGTATGAAATAAATAAGGAACCCGATGCAGGTATGCGATGGTTTAGGACCTTCACATTTTTCAGCCCACTGTGCACTTAGGAAACGGCTGACAGTCTTCCACTCTGTTAGCGAACGATGAGCCCACACATCGAATGCTCGTCCAACCTGGCTCATGCCATCGTCAGCATAACATCATAACCGTTACAACAACGCGTCGGCGTAGCGGGAATCAAGTAACATTACATGAGCGAGCAGGTCCGCACACGTATATAAGCAAACTATATTTGCTAACTTGTTAAACCGATTCTTCTCTATCATCATTATCATCATCATAATCATCATCATCATCAAAATCACTATCAACAATATTGCCATCATCATCATAAACAACATTGTCAACATCAAAACCATTAACAACAACATCATCATCAACAACTTCAAAATCAGCTTTATACATGTGGACTGGCGACGCAGACAGCAGAGTACATACTCCAAGACTGCCCAGAATATAACGTATCTAGGCAAACCTTCTGGCCTAGAGAGACGACAATGGAAGATAAACTCTATGGACCGCTGAGTGAACTAAAAAAGGACAGTTAAATACATACAAGAGACAATATTGCAGTTACAGAAATATTTCAGTCAGTCAGTCATTCAGTCAGTCATTCAGTCAGTCAGTCAGTCAGTTAGTTAGTTAGTTAGTTAGTTAGTTAGTTAGTTAGTTAGTTAGTTAGTTAGTTATTTAGTTAGTTAGTTGGTTATTTAGTCGACAGATCATCCTCAAGGCACATCGAACCATTCAGTCCATAAGTGCTCGGATCCCCTCCGCAAATCCCGCAGCGTGTAGCGGCTTACGACACCAGTTCTGTGTTGGTTTATTACTCTACTTTGGCTTCCTCCGTAGTGTTCGTGTTTAGCCACTCCTCTTTTAAATTGCTGTTCACGCAACTTGAACATGGTTGTAGATTCACAGTAATCGCTTGGTTCTCGTAAATAACTTACTTCTCGTAGAGCATTCAGAATGTCTGCCTGGTCCATGGCTCGTCCGCCTTCCACAGTAGCCTTACCTGCAAGCCTGTCGGCCTGCTCATGTCCTTGTACGCCCGCAAGACTTGGCACGAAGATAAAACTAATCTTTGCCAGCCGAGACCGCTTCAGACAAAGCAACCACTCTCTTCGAACCCACCCCATCTCTATCCTCCTGGGCATACTCATTGAGTCACTAAGAACACAAGCCCGATTGAATATCAGTGTCTCGAGCCATGTTATTGCTTTACTTACTGCCATGACTTCCATAGTCAGACTGCATGTGATCAAAGCAAAAGCGCCAGACTCTTCCTTTACAGTTTTCCCTCCGGCCTGAGCCGTAAAGGCCCATGAACTTCTCACTTTTCGGACGACCGACCCATCCGTGTAAATGACAGCATCATCCTCTAAAGAATTCTCGAAGATCAGAGCCTGTACTTCCACCTACACAGCAGCTGGATTTTCTTGTCTGCATTTTCTGTCTAGTTGGATGCACACTGAAAAGGATATACAGAACATTGTTGACACTTGCACCCACTACTCGCCAAGTTCTATGTCCTCAAGTGAACACACCTGCTGAAGGATGTCTTCGGTTTGACCCATCCAGGACTTCGTTCTTTTTAACCTGCTGTCCTTTACCTTCTTAATCTCGCTATGCAGTCGATGTTGTGTGTTTGCGTTGACTCTGAGTTAGGTACGTGCTTGGCCCATTTGTGTTTTGTCCCTCATGGTTGGAAAATCAAGACGGTAGCGCATCGCCCTGCATGCTTTATCTCTTGTACATCTAAGAATGAAGGGCATGGCTTCGTTCTGTATCCTTTCCATCCTTTCTATCTGCTTATGGCAAAGAGTTAGGATCGCCGTCGCATTCTCCAGAATTTTCCGCTTCAGATCACGTGTCCTTTAATGTCAAAAGTATTATATTGAAGACCACTTGTAGCTTCTGTCTTACCAAGTATTTCATTCTCAAAACGTCATATGGACACAGAGCAAGTCAGATAGCGTCATTTGGCTTACAGCATAAATTGTTCTGTCATTATTTGATATATGTTTCTGTTGTGATTTCTGCTTTACGGATTTTTACAATCGATACTGTCGTTGTTGAGTTTAAATTTGGAACTTGCTTGGTCAGCCATCATGACAAGTGTGAATATTGATCCGCCACTAAGCAGGTGCGGGATAAACAAACAACTGTTCACTATGGTATGCAGAATTGTTCTCTGTACAGAGAATTAAGAACGAGCACTGACCCACTAAGTCAACAGTAAACCTCAATCTGTATGGGCTACAGGGAAACTTTATTCAAGACGAAGAGATCGAGTTAGTACTGAAAACTCTTATGACTGTTATTAACATCTAGGGAGATTAACAACACATTAAAAATGAGAATTGTTACATGATATGCATATTCAACACTGGTATACAACGCAGAAGCCTGGACAATGAATTAGCAATTTAAAAATAGAATTGTAATATGACATTTTGATAATCTTGTTCAATGTAACAATTTTTGTTTTTGAAATTTAAGAAATCAAGAAGATAATAGGAATGATCAAAATTTCTTTCAACATAATGAATTAAGTATTAACATCTAGGGAAATTAACAATGCGTTACGAATGGGTATTGTTAAATGTTATGTACATTCAACACTGATATTTGAGACAGAAACATGGACAATGAAGTAGCAATGAGAAAGGCCCTGTATATGAGGATATACAGAAGAATATGTTGTATTTCATGGAAACAAAAACAATCAAATACAGTGGTTCCAGAAGAAGTGTGAATGAAAAGCTTTGATAGAAATGAAAAAGAGGCAAGTAACATAATTCGGCTAAAAGACATAACACTCTCATAAAAATCATACTGTAGGGTAAAGTTAAATGCACGAGAGTAAGAGGTAGACAACTATACAAGTGGCACGATGACATCAAGAGATGGACGAACAGTGGTCTGAAAGAATGTACAACAACAGCGAGAGATAGACAGTGTTGGAGATCCTTTGTAGTCAAACTTCATTGTGGAGACGACACCTGAATCATTCAAGAGTTTTAGAGGCATGGGGTATATGGTGCTACAGACATTTGTATAGGCTACTCGGCAGCCTCTGGATGATGTTGTCTGTACCACACAGGTAGACTTCTACTCCCCAAGACAAGTAATGGTACTAGCTTTCGGTAGAAGCGACCTGTGAGCGCCAAGTTAGTTGTGTATCCTTTACAGGTCGTCACAGTCTACCCTAATAATTGTTGGCAGTTTGTGATTTCTTGCCAAGCTTGCGGTTTGCTTCGACATCGCCCGCTGCTGGGTTTCAAACGCAGCATGCGACATTAAACATTACGACTACGGGGGCATAGATCCAACTCAGATTCAAACACACGGCTACCGAACCAAGAGGCCACTTCAGTAAATTTAATGAAAGAGTTCTCGGTCTACAATACATTTCGGCCAATGATCACATCACCTGTTACATAAACTGAAATAGTCTAATGATCACATCACCTCTTGTGTAAACTGATATAGTCTAGTGATCAAATTACCTGTTGTAGAAACTGATATAGCCTAGTGGCCAGATCACCTGTTGTATAAATGTATATAGTCTAGAGATCACATCACCTCTCGTGTAAACTGATATAACCTAGTGATGAAATCACCTGTTGTATAAACTCACATAGTCTTGTGATCAAATCACGTGTTGTATAAATTTATATAGTCTAGAATTCACATCACCTTTTGTGTAAACTTATATAGTCTAGTGATCAATCCACATGTCGTATAAACTGATATAGTCTAGTGATCAATCCACCTGTCGTATAAACTGATATAGTCTAGTGATCAAATCACCTGTCGTATAAACTGATATAGTCTAGTGATCAAATCACCTGTCGTATAAACTGATATAGTCTAGTGATCAAATCACCTGTCGTATAAACTGATATAGTCTAGTGATCAAATCACCTGTCGTATAAACTGATATAGTCTAGTGATCAAATCACCTGTCGTATAAACTGATATAGTCTAGAATTCACATCACCTTTTGTGTAAACTTATATAGTCTAGTGATCAATCCACATGTCGTATAAACTGATATAGTCTAGTGATCAATCCACCTGTCGTATAAACTGATATAGTCTAGTGATCAAATCACCTGTCGTATAAACTGATATAGTCTAGTGATCAAATCACCTGTCGTATAAACTGATATAGTCTAGTGATCAAATCACCTGTCGTATAAACTGATATAGTCTAGTGATCAAATCACCTGTCGTATAAACTGATATAGTCTAGTGATCAAATCACCTGTCGTATAAACTGATATAGTCTAGTGATCAAATCACCTGTCGTATAAACTGATATAGTCTAGTGATCAAATCACCTGTCGTATAAACTGATATAGTCTAGTGATCAAATCACCTGTCGTATAAACTGATATAGTCTAGTGATCACATCACCTGTCGTATAAACTGATATAGTCTAGTGATCAAATCACCTGTCGTATAAACTGATATAGTCTAGTGATCAAATCACCTGTCGTATAAACTGATATAGTCTAGTGATCAAATCACCTGTCGTATAAACTGATATAGTCTAGTGATCAAATCACCTGTTGTATAAACTGATATAGTCTAGTGATCAACCCAACTGTCGTATAAACTGATATAGTCTAGTGATCAAATCACATGTCGTATAAACTGATATAGTCGAGTGATCAAATCACCTGTTGTATAAACTGATATAGTCTAGTGATCAACCCACCTGTTGTATAAACTGATATAGTCTAGTGATCAAATCACCTGTCGTATAAACTGATATAGTCTAGTGATCAACCCAACTGTCGTATAAACTGATATAGTCTAGTGATCAAATCACATGTCGTATAAACTGATATAGTCGAGTGATCAAATCACCTGTTGTATAAACTGATATAGTCTAGTGATCAACCCACCTGTTGTATAAACTGATATAGTCTAGTGATCAAATCACCTGTCGTATAAACTGATATAGTCTAGTTATCAACCCACCTGTCGTATAAACTGATATAGTCTAGTGATCAAATCACCTGTCGTATAAACTGATATTGTCTAGTGATCAACCCACCTGTCGTATAAACTGATATAGTCTAGTGATCAACCCACCTGTCGTATAAACTGATATAGTCTAGTGATCAAATCACCTGTCATATAAACTGATATAGTCTAGTGATCAAATCACCTGTCGTATAAACTGATATAGTCTAGTGATCAACCCACCTCTCGTATAAACTGATATAGTCTAGTGATCAACCCACCTGTCGTATAAACTGATATAGTCTAGTGATCAAATCACCTGTTGCATAAACTGATATAGTCTAGTGATCAACCCACTTGTCGTTTAAATTGATAGTCTAGTGATCAAATCACCTTTAGTATAAACTGTGATAACAAAGTATTTGGACGCCTGCCTGTCAATCCTCGTTCTCTCTTATTCTAATTTTCGCGCTCTCTCTCTCTCTCTCTCTCTCTATCTATCTATCTATCTATCTATCTATCTAACTATCTCTCGCTCTCTCTCGCTCTCACTCTACTTCGCTCCCACTTTATCTCGCTCTCATTCTCCCTCGTTGTCATTCTCACTCTCCCTCCCTCCCCCTCTCCCTTTCTCTCTCTCTCTCTCTCTCTCTCTCTCTCTCTGTCTCTCTTTCTCCTTATCCGTATTATTTACGTATACTCATTTTTCATATTATCATTTTACTGCTACTTAACTTCAACATGTACAATATGAAAACGGCTTACCAGATACTGTTTATGTCTGATTATATCAGGTAATATTATCTTATTGAATTGCGTTTATGTACTTTACATTACACAATGTAAATGCACAACATATGTTTTTTCCATTTTTGTGTGGATTCTCCTGACATTTGTCAGTGTATGTGTATGAAATTGTGAGGTTTGCGTATATTCGTTTAAGTGATTGTGTGAAAGAGTGTGTGTATGAGTGCGTGGTTTGTGCATGAGTATATACAAAAATGATTATATATATATATATATATATATATATATATATATATATATATATATATATATATATATATATATATATATATATATGGGCGTTAGAGAAAGTAACAGTAAGAGAGAGAGAGAGAGAGAGAGAGAGAGAGAGAGAGAGAGAGAGAGAGAGAGAGAGATTATGAATGAGTGAATGGTCTAGTGTATTTGTGATTGTGAGTGAGTAGATGTGTCTGTAAGGAAGTGTATATACGCGTGTGAATGTGTGGATGTACGACTTTGAGAGTATTTGTGTATTCGCATGTGTGAAAGTATTTGCTTTATATATGAATGAAAATATATGGGCGTCAGAGAGAGAGACAGAGAGAGAGAGAGAGAGAGAGAGAGAGAGAGAGAGAGAGAGAGAGAGAGAGGGAGGGAGAGAACGAGAGAGATAGAGAAAGAAAGAGGGGGTGTGGGGGGGGGGGGGGGGGGGGGAATGGGGAAACAGAGAGCTTATTTATAAATAAAATGTTCTTAGTTAGTTTATCATTGTGTGTGAGAATATGTGTATGCGAGGAGTGTGTATTTGTGTGTTATTGAGTGGATGCTTAACAGTGCGAGTTTGTGTAAATGATGTATATATGTGTGTATGTGTGTGTGTGTATATATATATACATGTGTTTGTCTCCGTCTGTCTGCCTGTCTCATAACAGGGTAATATGCCTTGTTTATGTTCACAATATTTATTTGACGCTGCTGCTCTTTCCTATGTGAATGTTAACATGCACAATAGATAATTGATGCACGACAGATTAGTGATTTTAAGGGCTGAGTGCAAGACATGCCTGCGTGTCCCATTTTGTGAGCCTTTGAAAATAAAGATCGTTCTTTCTTTCTCACTCTCTGTCTCTCTCGCTCTTTCTCTCTCACTCTCTCCTTCTCGCGCGCTCTCTCTCTCTCTCTCTCTCTCTTTCTCTCTCTCTCTCTCTCTCTCTCTCTCTCTCTCTCTCTCTCTCTCTTTCTCTCTCGCACTTTCGTTCTTTCGATGTTTCTCTTTCTCGCTCTCAAGCTCTTACGCTCTCTCTCTGTCTCTCTCTCTTTCTCTCGCTATCTCTCACTCTCTCACTCTATCTTTCTCATTGTCTTCCTCTAACCCTCTTCGTGTTCTCCTGTATGTTTATTTATGTGTGCATGTAATTATCGGTATGCCTGTTATTCATTCTATTATCGCCGCTCAGATCTATCTATCGATCCACCTTTACATCCTGTTTCGTTGCATGCCAGTCCCGTGGCGAATGGGTCACGGACGGAGTTCATAGCGCCACATAACCGCGCCCACACAGCTGTGGGCGATTTGGCAGCAAACCGCCTTGCGTTGGTTTTTTACGATCAATGGCAAACTACTGAACAATAAACTTGCCAAGAGATCATAACAGCAGGAAATACTGGTGTTGACTTCAACGTCCAGTAAAGGATATGCAACTAACTTTTAACTGTAATCGCTTCACGCCCCATTCCACATCTTGAACCCTATTTGTTACATAATACTAGCCCCATAATTGCTTTGTAGTATCTGGTCAATATCACTCCATTACTTTCAAACTTTTCATTGTAATCATTTAAATCAGGTCGAGCTGGGAACCCTGATTAGTTTTACGAATAAATCCACGCTCCAATGGGAAAACGAACACCCAACAACCGTTCCGAAGGCAAGCGGGCTATCCTCTCTGCTGCAGCATCTTCCCTCCCGTGTCATTACTCTAACGATATGACACATTTTTTATGGCACAATTCATTTTGTCTGCTATCCATTTCGTTAAACAGCGTATCGAGCGAATCTTCACCACTTTTCGCCCGAGTCTATTCATCTTGCAGCAACCGGCTACCTCGCTCCATCTTTGTGCTTGTCAATTTTCATTAGGGCATGAAAGAGGCATGTAGCCTCTTCATCACTCGCGCTCCGACGAACAATCGCCCCTTTGCCCGTTTTAATAAACCCGGTGAACAGGCGGAGTTATCTATCCTGCAACAGATAACAGATCCGGCGAGGTGGGAACTCTTCAAGAGAATGTTCAAGTATTTGTGCAATCGGAATCTATGAACAATTCGTTCCCGATTGCGTCTCCGGTTTGGAGTTCTACCAAGTGCGTCTAATATTGTAGATGTCCGAGAATCTACTTCTTCTGCATTGCTTTGAACCGAGTATCTGCGCGGCTTAAGGGTTAGGGGTCCGCTGCTAACTCGCCTGGAGTCATTGTGGCAAGACGCACTGCCGGTCCGATAGTCATGGGGTTGAATCTACATAGGGCGGGTTTTTTTTTCCTGGGCTTCCAAGCAATGGCAAACTACTGAACGTAAACTTGCCAAGAAATCATAAACAGCCAAAAAATGCTGGGATTGACTGCTACGTCCTGTATAGGATATGCAAGTAGACCCAGCATAACATGAGTACCGGAAAATTATGGGAATACAATGGCGGCTGGTGAGATAGTAATCAAATCCCCCAATCAGTTCCGATTGGTCTATAAAATATGTATGTAGCACCTTGTGACCATTATGTGTAAATAGGCCCTTCAACTGCTTCTAACTCGCTAGGTGTGGGATCGAATCCGCATGTGGACGATTTTTTAGATAATAAAGTGAACCTGAACATTGTACACACATTCCAGATGCCGTTGACTGGTCCGCTGTATACCATTCTAGCCCCGGATAAAGTCGATCGCTGGAAGGTCTCAATTCAGTCTTCTTTATTCTTCTGTTCTTATCCCCCCGTTGAGTCATTCCTTTCAACTAAACGACACCAAGGCGTCCTATCTTGTTCTATGTCCTGCAGCTTCCTCCATGACTTCCCAGTTTTATTCATCTCTGTCTGTAAACCTCTTCTTCGTGTATTTTAGGTCCACTACTATTTCGTGTGCCTTGTGAATTCTTCGGTTATTTCGGTTGTCTTGTGGGTTCTTCTGTTATTTCAGTTGTCTTGCGTTTTCTTCTGTTATTTCAGTTGTCTCGTGGGTTCTTATGTTATTTCAGTTAACTTGTAGGTTCTTCTGTAATTTCAGTTGTCCTGTGGGTTCTTCTGTTATTTCAGTTGTCCTGTGGGTTCTTCTGTTATTTCAGTTGTCCTGTGGGTTCTTCTGTTATTTCAATTGTCCTGTGGGTTTTTCTGTTATTTCGGTTGCCTTGTTGGTTCTTCTGTTATTTCAGTTGCCTTGTTGGTTCTTCTGTTATTTCAGTTGTTTTGAGGGTTCTTCTGTTATTTTGTGTGCCTTGTAGGTTCTTCTGTTATTTTAGTTATCTTGTGGGTTCTACTGTTATTTCATTTGTCTTGTGGGTTCTTCTGTTATTTCGTGTGCCTTGTAGGTTCTTCTGTTATTTCGTGTGCCTTGTAGGTTCTTCTCTTATTTTGTGTGCCTTGTAGGTTCTTCTGTTATTTCGTGTGCCTTGTAGGTTCTTCTGTTATTTCGTGTGCCTTATAGGTTCTTCTCTTATTTTGTGTGCCTTGTAGGTTCTTCTGTTATTTCGTGTGCCTTATAGGTTCTTCAGTTATTTCGTGTGCCTTGTAAGTTCTTCTGTTATTCCATGTGCCTTGTAGGTTCTTCTGTTATTTCAGTTGTCTTGTAGGTTCTTCTGTTGTTTCGCTTACTTTGTGAGTTCCAGACCAGAGAGTGTCTAGTTATATTGTCCCCAGGTTTTCACAGTGTGTGTCCTATCTTGTGGGTTCCAGACAAGAGAGTGTCTAGTTATATTGTCCTCAGATTTTCCCAGCGCGTGTCCCATCTAGCACCAGTGTCTTCTCCTCACCACTTGCTTCAATGGAATTTATTTATTTCACTCTATGAGCTTTACATTGATGATTCTGTCCTACCGTTTTATTCCCACTATTCTGTGCAGGCACCCATTAGTAACCGTTTATAGTTTATAAGCAATTATTTTAGCTGCTGTCCATGTTTCTGACCCATACAGCAGTCAGAACACACTACTGGGTATTAATTAGCTCTTACATAAGTAGATAAAGAAGAAGAGTTAGTAATGAACGCTAGACAATATAACAATTGAAAGCTATGATATGGCAATAACAAGGTTCCCACCACCAGCTAGGAATTGCCTGATTATTCTCTATCGTGACGTAAGTATGATTGGTATTGGATTCTGATCAATACTTTGAGTGCGTGCCTAATAAAGGCTAACAAAATAGCATCGAATAGGCACTTGAAGTCAGCGAAATAATCGATGCCATTTTATCAAACCTTTGTTAGCGAACCACTACCATAAAGTGAATTACCATTATCAGGCGCTTACGAGGTGAGGGGAAGGATTACATTAAATATGCGAATAGCTCTCAACCGTAATTGAGACTGTGATCATATTATGTGAGGCGATAGAATTCCCTCATTTAAAAAGGACACACACGCTTACACACCTTTGCCCACACAACCCACACACATAAAAAGTGGACATTAACTAAGGAAAGGTAATAGCTTTTACCAAAGAAGGGGCACACCTGGGAGGTATACAGACCCGGGAAATGAGATATTGCTCAAACGTTTTAATGAAGGCTTTAATTAGATCTTCAAAAGGGGCAGTTTCTTAACAAGATGTATTATAGACCAGCGTTGTGCGGGTAGCACGGCAATCAACAAAGTTGTTGACTGGACTGCTAGAGGCACCTTAGAGTACACACATCCATGCACACTTTACAGAAGGATACGATTTGTGTTTTTGTAATTGGTGCAGAATGGTTCTTTCTTCTTCTGCGTATTCGTGCGCGTTTACTTTCAATCAACTATTCAAATGAGACGTGGCTGAGGGGTTACCGTCTCCCTTTCACCCTTAAAATGTGCTCAATATCCACTGGAATCCAAAATGCGTCCCCGTAATCTCCTGGGTAGTAAGATCGGACTTCTAGTCGTCTCGGATAAGGGCGACAAAACAGGAGGCCCCGTGAGCAAGTTCTGAACGTTATGAATCACACGGCAGTTGGACGTGGTAAAGACTAGGCTGTAAAGCCCCTGCCTGGCAAAATTGTTAGGAAAAATTAAACCTATCCCCGAGCAAACAGAGTCCATGACTATAAATGGAATCTGTCTATAGAACAAAACCTGGCACAAAAGTATCCAGAAGTCGGACATACTGATCTTTGGGCTAGGGGACTACTGTCACCAACCGATGTCACAGACATTCCGGGATAACTTCTCTCGCACCACACAAAAAGACTTGTTAGTCGTACGAGAGGAATTGATTACACATTTTATTGCCACTGGCTCTTTGCATCATATCAATGTACAACAAACAGTCGCTAACAAATCACACAAGCATAAATGCACAGAATTGCCTATCACTAGTCGTTTCCTAACCCTATTGCTAATCTATCTACTCGGCTAACGAAATAAGCATCGACGCTAAGCGATGCGTTCACTACGAAGTCTGTGTCCCGTCTGACTATTTTCCGCGTGCTGTTTACACAGTACGCGGAAGGACTTGGGGCGCACTACGGCTTTTGCGTGCGGCCTCATCCAGCACGCTCGAGTAGTGGCCTCTCTTGAGTTTCAGTTAAGTTCTCCGTGTCTATCACGTTGGCGTGATTATGCCGTGACCAGAGTGCTTACTCTCTGGTTGACACCTCCGTGTCCCATGAGAGAATTATTTAATAGTTCCCCTTCTTATTTATTCCTTACACCTACCCTGCCCTCATGTAGGGCACTGGGTTACCTCTATTCTACTTGAGGTAGACCACTCATTCAGGGTGGTCTTCATTCCATGTAACTGAGTCTTTGACACACACCCTCCCCTCCTGTGTTGCGTTACAAACTTTGACTCATTGGTTGTGACGCAAGAGGTTTCTAAAAATTAGTGTAGCTAATTTTTGTCAAAGACTACTGATAACTTGGTTCTGGGTACCTCAATAGACTTCTACTGACTATTGTCACAGTGTAGTATCACTTTACTTGGCTACTGGTGATCGCCACAAACTTGTCTGGTTGGCGTGAGCCCTCTTCTCAATCGCAATATTATATTAATTAGAGGTTTGTCTGAACCGGACCATTGTCTTATAAGACCTGCCCTCAAATAGTAAATTAACTCACTACCCATACAAAGTTGACTTTCTTAGGGTCAACACATGAATTGCTCCATGTCCCCCCATATAATATCAAACAACCCTTGCACAAGCTGTGTGCGACAGGTTTTAGCTATCTCGCTTCCGCGTGTAAAGTTATCTTTCACTGTTAAGTTAGTTTTTCGTTGTGTCCCCTGACCCGGAGTTATCTCCCTTTGTTCTAAGAAATGTATGTAATTTACATGTTTGTTTTCCTGGTTGTTTGCGTGTTTGATTCTAACTACTCATATAATTTAACTTCTAACATGTGTGCCTGTCTATCCATATGTATGTAAGTTAGTTTTCAAGTGCCATAATTCGGTTAAATGTGGCCACAAACAAGTGTATAACACTAATTCGTGACTACGTTTCCGTCTTATGAGACTTAAAATACTTTCTCTAAGGTTTACTCTAAACTACACACAATACATTTGAGACAGCACATTTCAACATTGAAAGCAAACGCTTGACGCAGACAAACAATAAAAAGTCGCGCTGAGCGGCAGAAAAAATCCGCTGGCTGCCCTCACTCTCCAGTGTATATTTACCATTTTCTCTCACTTTTACACTTCTGTCACACATCTTTTATTCTCACAATTATTTAAAAACCTTGAAGTGACACTGTACAAGTTTGGCTCAGTTTAAAGAGAGTTGAGCTTAATGACTGTGCGTAACTTACTGCACGAGTCATGTATTTACAAAATATTTACATGGATGAAATAGGGTTGATAGTTTGTACCCTGCTCTTATTAACCACTATATTCTACTGAAATACTAATACTAATTCTCTAACTATCTATATTCTAATTTGTTGTACGAAATTAATCTAATTTAAGGGAAGTAAGCTAACTATCTATAAAAGTGAAAATGATGTGAGATGAGTTATGTCTCCTTATGAAATGGGTAATGTGAAATGTAACAAAAATTCTAAATAATGTATTTAATGTTTAAATGAAAAAATATGAAATGGATATTTTTAATCTACATGGTATAAATGATGTATGTTCAAGTCTATAATCCTTTTATCCTATAACGTATAACCTAATTTTAGTCTTAAATGATAAGGTTGTTAAAGTGTTCCTAAAGATGGAATGAAATAAAATGAAATGAAATGAACTAAATGGTGTTGTTCCTCTCCAAACTAAGTGGTACTGTTCCTATCTAAACTTTTTATCCTAGTCGTTAATTAGCTGTTATTAAGTTTAAAGTACTATACTAATCTATTTTTATGCTAAGTAAGTGGGTAAATTAATGATTTATTTAAACTACAAAAAAAAATCTATTGTATTCCCTAAATCTAATCTAACTCTACATTAAAGTAACTAATCTAACTATAATTTACCACTATCTTAAAACCGTTATATTACATATCACAATAAATATATATATACATGGTATTTATTTACCTCAGGTTAGTGGTTGCCATAATGTATAGAAATTGCTTTCGTTGGCATAGTTTATATATACACAATTATCCTGGGTATACTAACTACACTACACAGTCATACTTGTGTCTTATGGGTATTCTTCCACTCGTCGAGTCCGCTGGTGTCGTAGACAAGTATCTTCGTGTCTGTTATTTTACAATGTTCTGACACTGTTCTTATGTGATTACCATAGGTGATTCACCGGAACATAAATGGAGCATAGTAAGTAACGAGCTGTCTATGTACACACGGTGATTTCCCTGTTCTTGGCGCACAGTTCTTATTCTGCTGTCTACGGACACATGGTAGTTCACTGTTCTTAGCACACAGTCCTGATCCTGATGCTTTCAATAGTATATTCTACACAGGATATTTTAAGTGTACTAAATGAACATTTCGTAACCTACCTATTCATGTGGAATATCAGGTATTTCTACCTTAGATGGTCGACTAAGGGTATCAGCAAGAATGTTGTCCCTACCCTTAATATGCTCTATACTAAAAGTATAATTCTGTAATATTAATGACCACCTGTAGATGCGGTCATTGCGATGTACCCCACTTTGTATGACCGTGTTTGGGGAGTTGTCAGTCTGGACTACGAAGTGATTACCCGCCAGAAATCGATGCAACTTCCTCACCGAATAGATGACGCTTAGGGCTTCCAACTCTGATATGGAATATCTGGACTCAGCCGGTGTGATCTTGCGGCTCACGTAGCAAATTGGATGGAAGATGCCATCACAAAACTGGCCTAGTACTGCAGCGATGGAAATCCTGCTGGCATCTGTCCTAAGATAATAAACGAGCCTAGGATTAGGCAAACGGAGGATTGGTACATTACTAAATAGGATTTTCAATTTTGACAATGCAGAAATTAATAATGCATCTTTGACATCTAATTTTACTGATGCTTTTAAAACATTTGAAAATACACTTGTAATTTCAGCTAAGTTCGGTATGAACTTGCTATAATAATTTACTAAACCCAAAAGGCTCCTGACCTGCTTTTTTGTTGTAGGCATGGTCAGGTTCATAATTTTAGTAATTATTCTATTGTCAGTTTTCAGTTGTCCTTGTGAAATGACATGACCCAAAAAATCAATTTCTTGTAGGCCTATTTCGACTTTGTTCGGTTTGACAGTGAGACCGAAGAGTCGCAACCTATCGAAGACATGTCTGAGTTTCAGTAAGTGTGTTGTCCAGTCATCTGTATGGACACAAATATCATCTATATATGTCACCGTGTTCGTCACTCCATGTAGTAAATCTCTAGTTAGGCGTACGAAAGTGGCAGGAGCATTACGAAGTCCGAAAGGAAGAAATCGCCACTCGTAAAGACCTAGAGGTGTTGAGAATGCAGTAAGATGGATAGATTGAGTCTGCATAGGGACCTGCCAATATCCCTTCGTAAGGTCTAATTTAGAGAAGATTTTAGAGGTGGACATATCCAGAATAAGATCTTCGCAGGAAGGAATTGGTTCTGCGTCGATTTTAGTGACATTGTTGAGTTTTCTATAGTCTACACAAAGACGAATTGTGGAGTCTTTTTTCTTGACCAGGACGATTGGAAAGGAGTACTCAGATGTAGATATTTGAATGATTCCACTAGCTTCTAAATTAAGAATTTCCTTATTTAGACTTTCTCTATAGCTAAGTGGGATAGAGTACGGCCTGCATTTGATAGGCTTCGAGTCCGAAAGAAGGATGGAGTGCTCGATCCTGTCCGTCCTACCTGGAATGTCGGAAAATATGTCCTTATATTCAGTCACTAATTCTATTATCTGTCGTCGTTGTTCTTCCGTTAGTCCCGTTTCTAATCGTATAGAATCTAATGTCGCAGTCTTGTCTACAATTGGAACAGGTAGTTCCATCCCGTCGTCGTCTACCTGATTCAGTACGGTTGTGGTGCTAAGTGCGTTTTCTGTAATTTCACTAAGTGTATGCATCTCGTCGGCTTTGCCAGTCTCGCTAACTAGTGTAGTTGCGTTGTGTACGTCTGTGGTCTCATCCATAGGTGTGGGGCATTGTGTTCGTCTGTCTCTAATTCTGTCTCTTGTCGTGAAAAGTAGGGTTTCAACATGTTGATATGAAATATCTTTAAGTGTCCGTTTATCGATATTTCATAATCGACATCCGAAAGTTTTTGTATCACCTTGAAAGGCCCTTGCCATGAAGTTAACATGTTATTACGTTTGTCAGGTAGTAATAGCAATACATCTTGACCAGGTTCAAGACTTATGGGTCTAGCACTTTTGTCGGGATTGTGATTGAGGATATCTGCACTGTTCACTGGAGTGAGTCTATTCTTCTCCTCCCAGGCAGCTATTTCTTCATCTGTGCAGTGTCTTAGTTGGGGTAGACACCCAAGAATTAACTCAGTACAAGGGTTGTCTAGTATTGCACATGTAAAGGTACCAGAAAGGAATGGGGTGTTTATACGGACTCTTGCCAGAGGATAGATTTCTATATTTCCTGAAAAAGTACGGCATTTTACAGAGTCACCAGTATAATATTTTGGATCAACCAGTTCCTTCTTTATACCAATAATAGAGCTACCACTATCAAGCAAACATCGGCATGGCTTATCATTGACCAATGCAGTGTGAAACATCAAATTGCCTCTGGAGGCTACAACTGCGTTTGCATTCTCTAAGGAGGATGTTACAATGTGTCCACATGTGAGTTTGCCGTCTGCATGCAATTGTTGACATTGGTTACAATTATCAAAGTTTAAAATATCTTTTACACAACACAAATCTACCGATTGGTTAAAAGGTAATTCGTTTTGGACGTCACACTCAGTTTCACTCCCACTATCAGAAGATGTATCAATCAACATTGCATTGTTGGCCTTCATTCTTTGACGGCCTAGGCACTTATTTGAATAGTGCCCGTAGCTCGAACAGAAGAAGCATTTGACTGTACGCCTGTATGCAGTTCCTTTGTTTTGTTGCTTCTTAATGACCATCTCAAGATGTGTCGGATAGTTTGGTGATGTATCACACATAGCATAAGTATCATGAAAAAGTTGGCAATAGACACATTTCGACACTTTTTTATCTTTCTTGTCGACTCTATGAAATCGTTTTTTATTGCTCTGATAGCTTTTAGGTTGGTCTTTAACAAAAGAGACTATTTCAGAGTCGCTATTTGATGTCTTAAAAATATCTCTATTTGAGGAAAAATATGCAGAGCCTTTCTTTTCAAATTGTTCTATGGTCTCAATGTCTGACTGCTGCAGGAATTTAGCGAAAGGAGATGGTATTGTGGATATGACTTTATCCATGGCTATTAAATTTTTAAGAAAATGTTCACAATCCTTTCCTATTTTTGATGCACTAAGCCATCTATTTAGTACGCTTTGTACATTTGAGACATAATCGATAAAGGTCTCGCTCGGCTTAGGTTTTAAATTGGAAAACTGTACTTGATACCCAGGGGCATCAAGTAAGAAATGTTGCATTATCCTATCGTGGATGTACTGATAGTTAGATCTAAGATCAGTTGGTATTGATTCTATCACTTTAAGGGGCTCCCCACTTAGGTTCTTCATGTAGATCATGGCCCACATATCGATTGGTACTTCGTGGTATTTCAGTTGATATTCGACATTTTCTGTCCAGGCTGATATGGAATCTTCTTTACAGAATGGCTTAATAATGTTTTTGTACTTATTAAATTTATTTTCTTCTTGTTGACTTCTTAGTTTTGTAGCGGAGATCTCTAAGTGTGAATCTACATCCATACCTTTCATCTTTAACTGTGTCTCTGATTCAACTTGTATTTGTTTTTCTTTTACTCTTGCCATTTCATCTATCTCTCTTTGTTTTAATTCTCTCTCCTGATCTAATTGTTTTTGCTTAATCTCTTTGTCATGTTCTAATTGTCTTTGTTTAATCTCTTTGTCATGTTCTCTTTCTCGTGCACGTTCCTCTCTCTCAGCATCTTTTGCTTCCTTAAATTTTTTATCAGCATATTGCTCTAAGTCCTTTCCTGTATATTCTAATTCCTTGCCTGCTTTTTATGAAATCGGCTAATGTTGCCATGTTGTTGGGAAATTAGCTAAAAAAAAAAAAAAAAAAAAAAAAATAAAAAAAAAAAATAAAAAAAAATATTCTTAGGTTACAACCTGAAAAACAGATCACAAACAATATGCTAATACATCACACGCTGAAAAAGAGATGCATTATTAATCATATTGCATGCAAAATCGTTTGGGTATACTCATCTTAACATTCAAGATCAATCTTGTACACTCGTTTGGTACCTCAAGTCAAATCGTCTGGCAATACCACACACAGCTTGCGTTATGCTTATGACCAGCTGTTGTTCCGCCTGGTTATCAAGAGCATCAACAATTAACCACTTGTAAACGATATATAATTTTAGACAATTTTGTACAATTACATGCCCCAGGACAATACAATGTGGTTTAATTAATAATAATTGTCACTGTCCTGTCTTCGTTCTAACGTCTTCTGCCTTCCCTAACTCTAACTGTTTAATTTATGGAAGTGTTGTGCAGACTGCGTCTCATTTGCATAGCAAAAGTAGTGCCATCGCGACGGTAAGAAATAGAAAAAGTATGTAAATAATTAAATAAATGCTTTGAAATAAATATAAAGGTAATAATAATGTTCAAATAAATAAATATATTCAATAAATAACTTATATAAACAAATAATAATTGATATAAGTCAACGATTCAGGCGAGCAGCCGCTTTGCGATTTGTCAACAATCAGTCGCTGATTGCAAATGGCGCAACGCAGCTGTTTGTCAGTCGCGATACGTCACTCGCGCAGCGCTATTTTTAGATTGGAAAAATCAATATTGTTCTCGGCTCATTTTTGTGTATCGCTCCGCCGTGAATCATATTTGACAAATAGTAGTAAATAAATAAGTAATTGTAGAAATAAATGATACAAAACTATAATAATAATACTTACAAATCAGAAGAAAACATGTTCATAAGCACAAAATACTTTAGTAAGCATAAATAAACATAATTTGGTCACGATAGGCACAGCTCGTACTTTGTTCTGTCTGCACACGCCATTCCCACTAACATAAATTAAACCCTGTGATTATCTAGCCGTAGTACTATTTTAGAGCCGTGGGTGAGTGTTTTAGCTTGAACAATTGTCCAAGCTACACTTCTGACACCACTTTATCCTAGCCTGTCACCAACCGATGTCACAGGCATTCCGGGATAACTTCTCTCGCACCACACAAAAAGACTTGTTAGTCGTACGAGAGGAATTGATTACACATTTTATTGCCACTGGCTCTTTGCATCATATCAATGTACAACAAACAGTCGCTAACAAATCACACAAGCATAAATGCACAGAATTGCCTATCACTAGTCGTTTCCTAACCCTATTGCTAATCTATCTACTCGGCTAACGAAATAAGCATCGACACTAAGCGATGCGTTCACTACGAAGTCTGTGTCCCGTCTGACTATTCTCCGCGTGCTGTTTACACAGTACGCGGAAGGACTTGGGGCGCACTACGGCTTTTGCGTGCGGCCTCATCCAGCACGCTCGAGTAGTGGCCTCTCTTGAGTTTCAGTTAAGTTCTCCGTGTCTATCACGTTGGCGTGATTATGCCGTGACCAGAGTGCTTACTCTCTGGTTGACACCTCCGTGTCCCATGAGAGAACTATTTAATAGTTCCCCTTCTTATTTATTCCTTACACCTACCCTGCCCTCATGTAGGGGCACTGGGTTACCTCTATTCTACTTGAGGTAGACCATTCATTCAGGGTGGTCTTCATTCCATGTAACTGAGTCTTTGACAACTACGTGTGACGTACTCATTCTAAAGAAGCAATGCATGAATCACCAGAAAACGGGAAGTACATTGTGAGCTTTACTCGGACACGATTATGAGTAACAAACTGGACATTGCAGCTAAAGCCTTCGTCAGCACAGAACACACAAACACAAACTGACACAACTACATGAAAAACTCTACATGAAACTATAAATATTACAGTTACTTATCTGTATCCTTGTTGTGGGCTGGACACGTCTTTAAAATAATCAACAAGTATGATGACTTATAATGGAGTGAATGAACCTGATGTACGGTTATGACGGGTCAATAGACTAAACGTTAATGACGTCACAAGCCCAGGGATTGACCTAGCTACCCGAGGGGAGATCACCCGCTAGGGGAAAGGGGAGGTGCCCAACTGAGCGAACGGCGAAAGAGGAACGATAAAGACAATAGTTGGCTAACCATAGTTAGTTCTTCATAGCTATTTTCAGGCAGTGTTCATGTCTATACCACAATAGTAGTTCCAGATAGTTAGTTTCAGACTGGTAGTTCAAGATAGTTAGTCTCAGATTGTTAGTTCAAGATAGTTAGTTTCAAATTGTTAGTTCAAGATAATTAGTTATAAGATTGTTAGTGCCTGATAGTTAATTCCCGATTAGTAGTTTCAGATTAGTAGTTTCAGATTGGTAGTTTCAGATTAGTAGTTTCAGATAGCTAGTTAAGGATAAGTAGTTTCAGAGAGTTATTCCAGGTATGTCCATATTAGTAGTATCAGATCTTAAGTTTCAGATAATAATTCCAGGTATTTCGTAATTAGTAGTTTCAGATAGTTAGTTTAAGAGAGTTTGTTCCAAATTATTATTATTAAAATATTTAGTTGAGTTAGGCAATTTCAGATAGTTCCAGATAAGTAGTTTAGATAGTTCTGTAGAGTTAGTTATGGATAACTAGTTCTGGATAATTTGTCCTAGATAATTACTTTCAGATAGTCTGTTTCAAGTAATTAGTTCTTGGTAGCTAGTTCTGGGTAGTTTGATGTGTGTAGTTAGTTCTGGGTAATAAGTTTTGGGTAGCTAGTTATGAGTATATGGTTCTGGGTAATTAGTTCTGGGTAGTTAGTTCTGGGTAGTCAGTTTTGTGTAGCTAGTTCTGGGTAGTTAGTTCTGGATAGCTAGTTCCGGACAGTTATTTCTGTGTAGTTAGTTATGGGTAGTTAGTTCTGAGTAGTTAGTTACGGACAGTTAGTTCTGTGTAGTTAGTTCTGGGCAGCAAGTTCCGGACAGATAGTTCTGTGTAGTTAGTTCTGGGTAGTTAGTTCCAGACAGTTAGTTCCTGGTAGCTAGCTCCGGACAGTTAGTTCTGTGTAGTTAGTTCTGGGTAGTTAGTTCTGATTAGTTAGCTCCAGATACTTAGTTCTTGATGGAATAAATAGTTCTAAATAAGCAGTAAAGACAGGTAGTAATTTGACTCCTTTGTTTCCGTAGCTTCCCAGCCGCTGGATATGGCAGATTTCTCTAGTATTATCTGCAGGCTTGGCCATGGGAATCCCATGGGAAAAAAGGGGGATTTTCTGAAAAGTGTAGGGATGGGATGGGACGGGATGGGACAGGCATAAATTACCAAAGGATGGGACAGAAAAACATGTCCCATGGACAAGCCTGCCAGGCTTGGCCATAGGAATGTTATTCCCATGGGACGGCCTGGGATGGACATTCAAAATATTACAACGCAATGTAAATTATGCCCCATGAACAACCCTGATTGTCTGACCACGTAAGGGAACACGTTACGCAATGTGTGTACTTTAAGGCAAAAATCCATTAGCATAACAATTCCTCTGCGAGGGAAAGATTTAACATCATCTTCCCAACAGAGTTACCTTTTCAATAACAAGCAAGAAACTCTAAAAGGGTTAACCAATGCCATATGAAAAAATGTCCAAAAATAACTGCCATAATAACAGCATATTCGACCGAATTCCCCATTCTATTCCAGACATCAAAACAATTTGAAATAAAAATATCCTTAAATCTGATCGCTTTTTACTACTGCCGATGTTGGATTCATATTTCTATCCTACGTGGATTATATTTAATGGCGGGAGTCTGAGTTATGTATTTGTATTAGTAAAAAGTATGGATATGTACTGTTCTATAGGTCTCCAGTTTTGACATGTCGGTTTGAAAAGATCAACGTCACACAGGATATCACTAGTGGACTAGACGATATATGTTTTTTTGGAGGCAGAATTGGATATTGTTTTTAACCAGAGACTACATTCAGAATAGGACAACAAATAATTGGTGCACGAAAGATGAGTGATTAGAAGGGCCGAATGTATGACGGGCCTGAGAGCCATACCTGTGACACTTTGACAATAAAGTTCGTTCTTCCGTGCGTTCATTCTAGAAATCAGCCCTTCCTTTAATGTTCATTCTGTCATACTGGAGTTGTTCTTTGCCTTCGCCTGTCTTGAACTCCAGCGTAATCTATGCATGTGCTACTACTTCTAGTTCTCTTGATCCACTTTTGATGTCCCTATTACCAGTGTCCCTCGCCACCAAGCGAAGCCACTCCACATCTTGAGGTACTCGTAACTGGCGTCGCCAAGTCAAGGAAGAGAAGTCAACACCAACTGACCGGTGTAAGGGTTGAACACGCTACCTAGGCATCAGCTAACAGGATTTAAAAAGACGAGTCTTCTAATCCATTCGGCCATGTTGATCACCATTATGGCGTTTAATATGACCAAATTATTTCCCAATGCGGCGATAGTTATTTATATTAATGAGAATTGTCAACTTGCATAGTTTTAAAATAAATAAACTGTGACATACACACAATCCCTTATTATGTGTGTGCGAGCTCGTGTGTGTATGTGTGTGTGGGTTTGTGTGTAGTGAATATCATCACATAAATCACTGCTGCTTAAGATTTGAAAATTATAGCTTTTGCATCCGAAAATTATAGTTATTTTCTTCCGAAAATTATAGCTTATTGATTTAGAAAATTATAAGTCTGTTGGTTGGACTGTTGTTGCGAAATAAAACTGTTGCCCGCCATTTTCGTGTCTATTTGATCTTAAACTCCTTGTTATGCTTTGTGAATGAGTATCTTAATTGATACTCATTGCGCCAATTTTAAAATCAGAAATGATGAAATCAGGAGTAAAGCGGGGGTAATATCGGCGCTAGATTTCGTTAGAAAACTGCAAGTTAAATGGTTCCACAACACTGACAATATACTATAACAAATAATGATGTACAAAGAAAATGAATCCAGAAGAAGAGGCGTTCCATGTAAACTAACAACAGAAGGAATTTCAGAATCCATGGGAATCTCGATTTTTTTTTTTTTCTAGAAGGGCTCACGGTTCCCAGAGGGGCCAGAGCCGCCCTACTAGGTACCGCGTCCCTGTGTGTCGTTTGTGTTGAGTGATCCATCTCGGTCCCTGGCAAGATCAAATGCATGAACTACACTTTGATCTTAGGCCGAGAAGCGATGGGAATATCGATATATGAAGTCCTTAAACGTGACACTCTCCCGATGTTTATGCTTCACCTCAACACCGCTAGGTGCAAGAGGAACAAGATGAGATGAGATGAGATGAACGAACGAACGAACGAACGAACAAACTTTATTTTCAAAGGGTTAAGAATTGGGCACGCAGGCCCGTCTAACATTCTGCCCTTCTCTCACTCTCTTTCATACATTATTTCATTCACACATCATTCAAGGCTAACAGAGAACAGCAACAATAAAAAAGATATGCATTATAAAGGCATGGGCAAAATGCGAACATCAAAACTACACGACACAGTAAAATTAGATAATGGTCTGACACTTGTTATTAGCCATGTGGAATATATTGGCCTACCAAATGGGGACTGGCTGTTATACTAGGGTTTTGTTATTATTATTATTATCTCTATTATTAAGGGGGAAGGTAATCCGTACTGAGATAGTGTTCGAGTAATTTGCGATTATATGAATAGGGATTGGTGATGTCTTTGATTTCTTGTGGAAGATTGTTCCACAGCTGAGCTGCAGAGTACGTTAAGCTTGTTTTATATAGGTCAATCCTAGGCTTCGGAATGTGTAATATATTTAAACGTTTACTGTATCTAGCATTATATTTAAACAATGGCCAAAGGTAATTTGGGGCATTCCGATGCAGGATTTTGTGAATTAGTTTAGCTTTATTGAAAAGCAGGCGTTTGCGGAGTGGTAGTAACTGAAGGCGTTTATACAGGTTAGGATTGTCAGATAAATGTTTATTATAAATTAGACTCATGGTCCGTTTGAGATGAGATGAGATGAGATGAGATGAGATGAGATGAGATGAGATGGTTCAGCCAGTTGTATATATAGTCTTAACAATTCAGAACTTCCGCAGTTTTTGCAAATGAGAGGGGGAGATTAAAATGGATCTTGTCATAAACATATAAATCTATTCTATCTTGTACTTGACATTACGAATGTGTGTTGATCAATATCAATGTTGAAGATGATATAATCAAGCGATGTTTCCATTCCGCCATTGAAACAACCCAGAAACTAAAAACCTGGCAGTGTTTCTACAATCATGCCTACATTGTTTATGCCTTAATATAGTTACTTTAGTTTTATTTTTGTGTTTTCCGTGTTGTTATGTTGTGTTTTCTGTGTTGTCATGTTGTATTTTCTGTGTTGTTATGTTGTGTTTTCTGTGTTGTTATGTTGTGTTTTCTGTGTTGTTATGTTGTGTTTTCTGTGTTGTTATGTCGTGTTTTCTGTGTTGTTATGTTGTGTTTTCTGTGTTGTTATGTTGTGTTTTCTGTGTTGTTATGTTGTGTTTTCTGTGTTGTTATGTTGTGTTTTCTGTGTTGTTATGTTGTGTTTTCTGTGTTGTTATGTTGTGTTTTCTGTGTTGTTATGTTGTGTTTTCTGTGTTGTTATGTTGTGTTTTCTGTGTTGTTATGTTGTGTTTTCTGTGTTGTTATGTTGTGTTTTCTGTGTTGTTATGTTGTGTTTTCTGTGTTGTTATGTTGTGTTTTCTGTGTTGTTATGTTGTGTTTTCTGTGTTGTCATGTTGTGTTTTCTGTGTTGTTATGTTGTGTTTTCTGTTTTGTCATGTTGTGTTTTCTGTGTTGTTATGTTGTGTTTTCTGTGTTGCTATGTTGTGTTTTCTGTGTTGTTATGTTGTGTTTTCTGTGTTGTTATGTTGTGTTTTCTGTGTTGTTATGTTGTGTTTTCTGTGTTGTTATGTTGTGTTTTCTGTGTTGTTATGTTGTGTTTTCTGTGTTGTTATGTTGTGTTTTCTGTGTTGTTATGTTGTGTTTTCTGTGTTGTTATGTTGTGTTTTCTGTGTTGTTATGTTGTGTTTCTTCTTATTGTTTGTTGATGAATGATTATCGCCACATTTTGTCCAGATTTGTGTAGTTGTAATTGTGCAGTCAGTCAGTTAGTTAATCAGTTATTCAGTCAGTTATCCAGTCAATAAGTCAGTCAGTCGCGGAATCAGTTAGTCAGTTAGTCAGTCAGTCACTGAGTCAATCAGTCAGTTAGACTGCTAATAAGTTAGTTTGAGAGAGGGCTAGTTAGTTAGTTAGAATAATTAGCTAGTTAGATAGTTAGTTAGTTAGTTAGTTAGTTAGTTAGTTAGTTAGTTAGTTAGTTAGTTATTTAATTAGTTGGTTAGTTAGTTAGTTAGTTAGTTAGTTAGTTAGTTAGTTAGTTAGTTAGTTAGCCAGTCAGTCAGTCAGTCAGTCAGTTAGTTAATTAGTTAGTTAGTTAGTTACTTAGTTAGTTAGTTAGTTAGTTAGCCAGTCAGTCAGTTAGTCAGTTAGTTAGTTAGTTAGTTAGTTAGTTAGTTAGTTAGTTAGTTAGTTAGCCAGTCAGTCAGTCAGTCAGTCAGTCAGTTAGTTAGTTAGTTAGTTAGTTAGTTGGTTGGTTGGTTGGTTAGTTAGTTAGTTAGTTAATTACTTAGTTAGTTAGTTAGTTAGTTAGTTAGTTAGTTAGGCAGTCAGTCAGTCAGCCAATTAGTTAGTTAGTTAGTTAGTTACTTAGTTAGTTAGGCAGTCAGTCAGTCAGTCAGTTAGTTAGTTAGTTAGTTAGTTAGTTAGTTAGTTAGTTAGTTAGTTAGCCAGTCAGTCAGTCAGTTAGTCAGTTAGTTAGTTAGTTAGTTAGTTAGTTAGTTAGTTAGTTAGCCAGTCAGTCAGTCAGTTAGTTAGTTAGTTAGTTAGTTAGTTGGTTGGTTGGTTGGTTGGTTAGTTAGTTAGTTAGTTAATTACTTAGTTAGTTAGTTAGTTAGTTAGTTAGTTAGTTAGTTAGGCAGTCAGTCAGTCAGCCAGTTAGTTAGTTAGTTAGTTAGTTAGTTAGTTAGTTAGTTAGTTAGGCAGTCAGTCAGTCAGCCAGTTAGTTAGTTAGTTAGTTAGTTAGTTAGTTAGTTAGTTAGTTAGTTAGTTGCCGGTAGAATTAGTTAGTTAATTAGTCAGTCAGCCAATCAGTGAGTCGGTCAGTCAGTCCACTTAGTCAGTCACTTAGTCAGTCAGTTATTCACTGAATCAGTCAATTATTCAGTCATTCAGTTAATCAGTTATTCAGTTATTTAGTCTGTCAGTTAGTCAGTCAGTTAGTCAGCCAGATAGCTAATCAGTCAGTCAGTCATACAGTCAGTCAGTCAGACAGTCAGTCAGTCAGACAGTCAGTCCGTCAGACAGTCAGTTAGTCAGACAGACAGTCAGTCTGGTGAACTGAAATGAGCTTCCCTCTACGCTGTGTCTACTGTCCGCTATAAGATCCGCACTAGCGCAGTGTCTAGACGCCCGACTCCCGACCGGGTAGTTGTGAGCTCCGACCCGGTAGTCGTGAGTTCCAGTCCGGATGGAGTAGGACTTTTAACATTGATCTGGGCTCCCAGGTCGACCCAGCGTAAAGCAGACACCAGAAAACGCCTTGGGAAGTAAATGAGGCCGGCTTAATACTGATCACATCACCCACTTATTGCCTGTAAGTCAATACAGATATGGGTCTTTTAGCATATCGACAATGCACCAATGGCGTGTCATGGCGTTCTATACTTACTTTAATTACTGTGTTCTATCATGTCCGTTTATTGTCGTGTTACTGCAGGTCAAGCTCATTGAACAGAACTCATTATTAATTAAATTGCCCATTAATGTGATAGCCTTAAAGGTTTCTCTATCACTAGATCTCTAAAATGGCATACCCGCGTTGGATCAACAAAGTCTCATTGGATCAACATAAAACTCCACTGAATTTGTGCACAGTCAACAATGTGTCTACCCAACTGCATTATGTCTGCACGGACACACATCTGATCTATGCAACTATGTTCTTCATCTAACCAACCTAGCATGCTTGATTTATGCAACTCAGTACTTCATCTATGCAACACTATACATTTTCTATGAAACTTCACACTTGATTTATAACACTTCACACTTGATCTGCAAAACCGCATATTTGATCTATAGAACTCCACACTTCATCTGTAACACTCAAATCATGCTCTATACAACTCCACCCGTTGTCTATGAAAATTGAAACATAACCTTTATAACTTGATCTATACATCACAACAGTTGACTTTATAAAACTCCACACTTGATACAAAGCTTATTATATACGTCTCCAATCAATATATATATATATACACACACATACACACACCCAAACTTCATCTGCACGAACACACACACTTGATGTTCATAACAAAATACTTGACATCACAATCCCACACAATGACAATAAAACTCCACACTGACTACACAACTCCACACTGACTAAACAACTCCACACTTGACAATACAACTCCACACTTGACAACACAACTCCACACTTGACAACACAACTCCACACGTGACAACACAACTCCACATTTGACAACACAACTCCACACGTGACAACACAACTCCACACTTGACAACACAACTCCACATTTGACAACACAACTCCACACTTGACAACAATATTCGACAGTTGGCAACCCAGCTCCACACATGACAACACAAGTCAACACTTGACAACACAAGTGAACACTTGACAACACAACTCCACATTTGACAACACAACTCCACATTTACAACACAAGTCCGCACTTGACAACACAACTCCACACGTGACAACTCAACCCCACACTTGACAACACAACCCCACACTTGGAAACACAACCCAACACTTGACAACACAACCCCACACCTGAAAACACAACCCCGCACTTTACAAAACAACCCTACACTTGACAACACAACACCACACTTGACAACACAACCCCACACTTGACAACACAACCCCACACTTGACAACACAACCCCACACTTGACAACACAACCCCACACTTGACAATACAACCCCACACTTGACAACATAACCCCACACTTGATAACACAACCCCACACTAGGCAACACAACTCCACACCTGACAACACAACCCCACACTTGACAACACTACCCCACACTGGACAACAAACCACTCTACTGGCCATCAGCGCACCTCACGTCAAAGCACAAGCTCATTACGGCCGGCGGCCAACTAGAATAAAGTTCACCTCCCTACAAGTCATTCTTTATTTATGTAATCGCATACCACGGCCCTCCACCTCCCACAGTTATCCGTATTATTCTTTCAACGGCACACGCCGTGTGGTCTTATAAACATCACTTTGTTTCACGCAGTGTTTCTGCCCAATTCATGCATGATAGCACGCAAACAACCGTTCACCACATTGGTGAGAATTGGCTAGTTTAGACACCTTCGCAGGCTCTTCAGCAAACCGCTGGAGATCGGAAGAGATGCAGAAGCAGGAGCAGTAGTATTTTCCATGACTGTAACCCAGCGGGCGAGTGATTGAGTGTGTCTGGCGACTTTTTGTCAAAACATGTACAAATGCGGAATTAACTAATGCATCTTTACCTCTCAGATGGCCACAGCAGGGGCCCGCCGAACAAAACACGCTTATGTTTATGCAGCTTCTGAGCTGCGCAGCAAGGGTTTCCAAATTGTATTAAGTATGGTCCTCTTCTGAGAATCGTTGTCTCTTAATGTCTTCGTCTTCTTCTTTTGTCCTATCACTTTTGCAGTGATGTGCAGCACAGGGGACGTGGATAAAATGTTATGCGTTTCTCTTGTCTTGTTGCTTGTCCAAAAATCATATTTGACTTCTTCAATTTCTCTTTTACTCCATCTAGCCAACTTTTCTCTGGTGGTCTTCCTGCATTGTATCCCCATCTTCTCATATATATAACATTCATGCTGGTGGTTGATCTTGTTCCATTCCAGCTCCGAACCATTTAATTCTTTGGTGTTCTATGACGGCATTACTCAGTGTTATCCCTAAATTTGTTCTTATTTCTTCATTTGTCTCTCTGTCTCTTCTTGTTTCCAGCTGCGTTTTTAAACATCTCATCTCACATGCTGTGATTTTACGCCTGTCTTTCTAGAGCTGTCCAGGTTTGATTTTGGCAACCCAACACTGGGGCGATTAAAACATCTTTCAGCTCTTTGTTTGCATGCATGTTAATATTTATATTTTTAAGAGATGTATGTATGTGATAGTCGACGTTGTTTGCTTACCATGAGACGAACCCAGTCCGACTTGTGAGGTACTTGTAATTTAACTTCAAATTCAAGGACGAGACGTCAACATTTTAGTCCAACTGGCCGTTGTAGTGGTTGAACCCGCTACCAAGGCATCAGGATACCGGAATTTTAAGAGTGCGATTTTATTCAAATGGACATGCTGACTCGCTGACACGCTTATTTTTCCTTCTTCTAATTTTCAATTAAGAAATACAGAAATAGCGGTATTTCTGTAAATTACTATAATCCCTCCTGGGGCCAAAATTGCGCAGTTTGAGAATCTCGTGCAGAGTGCATCACGCTACTGGAGAAGGCAATTTTATTAAGTGAACCTACATTGAGTATCGTTTGATTGTGTCACGGTTCAGTGGCCAGGCGCGTTGAAGCTGTCGCGTGATTTTCTGCATGAAACGTTGCTGGGCGGTTATTTTTTTTTAAACTGGCGTGCGAGAAGGTATGTGTGCGTGAGTGCCTGTGCTGTGTCGTGTGAGGTCTGGCGTGTCTTAGAGACGGCTCGGTAAAATGTCTACGGTACAGATATTAGATGGGTGCGCGTACATCAATATTGGAATATGCTCGTGTGCATTCCGGTATGGTAACTCGGGAAATGGGACGTTACATTAGGAGGAAAGTAGCGATGTAGAAATGATGGAATAGAAGCAGATATTCAGACTGGTAGACACGACAATAGACAGACAGACAGACAGACAGACAGACGGACGGGCGGGCGGGCGGGCGGACGGACGGACGGACGGACGGACGGACGGACGGACGGACGGACGGACAGACAGACAGACAGACAGACAGACGAAAGGACTGATATATGTATGCAGGGATGGATGGATTGATGGATTCACAGACAGACAGACAGACAGACAGCAGGCAGGCACGTAGGCAGGCAGACGGACGGACGGACGGACGGACGGACGGACAGACAGACAGACAGACAGACAAAATGACTGATATATGTATGCAGGGATGGATGGATTGATGGATACACAGACAGACAGACAGACAGACAGACGGACGGACGGACGGACAGACGGACGGACAGACAGACAAAATGACTGATATATGTATGCAGGGATGGATGGATTGATGGATACACAGACAGACAGACAGACAGACAGACAGACAGACAGACAGACAGACAGACAGACAGACAGACAGACACGACGATGAACATGCAGGTATACAAACAGACAGATACACGAAAGGACTGATGGATGGATGCAGTGATGGATATACTGATGCATGGACAGAAAGACAGACAGACAGAGAGACACGGAGATAACATGCTCCTCTGCTGTATTGTGAGCTGTGGTAGGTTTTTTTTTTTTTTTTGTTTTTAATCAAAACGTTTTTATCTGGCACTATTCTACACATCTAGTGATTTGTATTAAATTAGGCAAAGTAACCCTAAAAGTAAACAGCTTGATAATGTTCTCCAGTGGTCTCGAGGTATTGTGTCCGCATCGAGTGCTGGAGGTCCCGGGTTCAGGCCCTGGTGAGGACCGGGATTTAATTAAAAAATCCACCTGGACTTCCAGTAATAAAATTTCCCCTGGTCTCTGGGTAGTGAGATCGGACGCCCGTGTGTATTGTTGTCTCTGGGTAGTGAGATCGGACGCCCGTGTGTATTGTTGTCTCTGGGTAGTGAGATCGGACGCCCGTGTGTATTGTTGTCTCTGGGTAGTGAGATCGGACGCCCGTGTGTATTGTTGTCTCTGGGTAGTGAGATCGGACGCCCGTGTGTATTGTTGTCTCTGGGTAGTGAGATCGGACGCCCGTGTGTATTGTTGTCTCTGGGTAGTGAGATCGGACGCCCGTGTGTATTGTTGTCTCTGGGTAGTGAGATCGGACGCCCGTGTGTATTGTTGTCTCTGGGTAGTGAGATCGGACGCCCGTGTGTATTGTTGTCTCTGGGTAGTGAGATCGGACGCTCGTGTGTATTGTTGTCTCTGGGTAGTGAGATCGGACGCCCGTGTGTATTGTTGTCTCTGGGTAGTGAGATCGGACGCCCGTGTGTATTGTTGTCTCTGGGTAGTGAGATCGGACGCCCGTGTGTATTGTTGTCTCTGGGTAGTGAGATCGGACGCCCGTGTGTATTGTTGTCTCTGGGTAGTGAGATCGGACGCCCGTGTGTATTGTTGTCTCTGGGTAGTGAGATCGGACGCCCATGTGTATTGTTGTCTCTGGGTAGTGAGATCGGACGCCCGTGTGTATTGTTGCGCACGTAAAACATCCCTTGGCAGTTGGAAATCGAAAAAAGAGAAGCCTAACGGCGCTGCCAGGGCAAAACTTCGAGTTAAAAATCTACCCAAAGTATTTCAGGATCCTCGCCGATGCAACGGAGTTCGTGTATTGAGCTGAGTTTCTCCAGACTCAGGTTTGAGCTAGGAGGAAAGCGGAGCACTTATGGGTTAAACCGTGTGCCGTGATGTTGATCCAACGAATAAACTAAACTAGAATATGAAGAACAAGAAGGGACCTACATCTTAGCGAGTTAAAGGGTTAAAGTAACAAGAGGATAACAATTAGATGGAAGAAGATGATGTGTTGGGGGAGGGGAATAGAAGAATATGAAGAAGATGATGACAACGGAGGGGTTAAGGAAGAAGAAAAGGAAGCAGACGTAGGATAAGGGGTAGGAGGTGAAGAATAGGAAAGGAGGTTGCTAAGTGGAGAGAATAGAGGAGGGGGTAGAGACGGAGGAAGAGGGGGAGGAGGAAGAGGAGGAGAAGAAGGAGGAGGAGAAGAAGAAGGAGGAGGAGGAGGAGGAGGAAGTGGAGGAGGAAGAAGAAGAAGAAGAAGAAGAAGAAGAAGAAGAAGAAGAAGAAAAAGAAGAAGAAGAAGAAGAAGAAGAAGAAGAAGAAGAAGAAGAAGAAGAAGAAGAAGAAGAAGAAGAAGAAGAAGAAGAAGAAGAAGAACAACAACAACAACAACAACAACAACAACAACAACAACAACAACAACAACAACAACAACAACAACAACAACAACAACAACAACATTAAAGTGAACAATACAATGAATAAATATATTGTAAAATGAAAACATATTCATTTCCTCATACCTCCAGGCCATATTTCCTCATTTCATGATTTCCTCCTCTCCCGTGCCTATCTCAATACCCCCATTTCTCTCGGCTATGCCAAGCGCCCGTTGAAGAGATCCCAGAACCAGCAATCTACTAATGCATCTCCCAGGTCTCATCTTCCAAGATTAACCTCATAGGAAGCCAGGTCAAGGCAACCGGAACAACTTCCCCGTCTGTTTTCGGCCATGTTTTCATGGACGTTCCCGCCAGTTCGCACGGTGTTGAATCAATGAAGCAGACTATTTGGTTCACTGTAACCATATTTTCTTTTCACTAACGTCATAGGTGAACATAACACTACTTAACGCACTTACGTCGGTAACCAATTTTAACACAATACCCTGCTGTTCGGTTTCAATGTTGCTTGTTATTGGAGATTGCATCTTTCGGGATGTTGAGAAGATTTCATTACGAACAATATAATGTATTTTGTATGTTACCAATTTGGTTTTATAAGTTTTTTCTCAATGTTTTTAACACACAGGAATTTTATCAGCCCAGTAAATCGACACCATCATCAAACGCCATCTCAATTAGAAGATTGGCTGCCATACATCTATATCATCGCCAGTCTCGCGTCTACACGGTGAGTTCTTACAGGCGACATCAAGTTCATCTCAACTAGAAAGTTGGCTGCCATATGTCTATAACATCGCCAGTCTCGGGTCTTCCCTGTGAGTTCTTACAGGCGACATCAAGTTCATCTCAACTAGAAAGTTGGCTGCCATATGTCTATAACATCGCCAGTCGCGGGTCTTCCCTGTGAGTTCTTACAGGCGACATCAAGTTCATCTCAACTAGAAAGTTGGCTGCCATATGTCTATAACATCGCCAGTCTCGGGTCTTCCCTGTGAGTTCTTACAGGCGACATCAAGTTCATCTCAACTAGAAAGTTGGCTGCCAGATGTCTATAACATCGCCAGTCTCGGGTCGTCCCTGTGAGTTCTTACAGGCGACATCAAGTTCATCTCAACTAGAAAGTTGGCTGCCATATGTCTATAACATCGCCAGTCTCGGGTCGTCCCTGTGAGTTCTTACAGGCGACATCAAGTTCATCTCAACTAGAAAGTTGGCTGCCATATGTCTATAACATCGCCAGTCTCGGGTCGTCCCTGTGAGTTCTTACAGGCGTCATCAAGTTCATCTCAACTAGAAAGTTGGCTGCCATATGTCTATAACATCGCCAGTCTCGGGTCGTCCCTGTGAGTTCTTGCAGGCGTCATCAAGTTCATCTCAACTAGAAAGTTGGCTGCCATATGTCTATAACATCGCCAGTCTCGGGTCTTCCCCGTGAGTTCTTGCAGGCGTCATCAAGTTCATCTCAACTAGAAAGTTGGCTGCCATATGTCTATAAAATCGCCAGTCTCGGGTCTTCCCTGTGAGTTCTTACAGGCGTCATCAAGTTCATCTCAACTAGAAAGTTGGCTGCCATATGTCTATAACATCGCCAGTCTCTGGTCTTCCCTGTGAGTTCTTACAGGCGACATCAAGTTCATCTCAACTAGAAAGTTGGCTGCCATATGTCTATAACATCGCCAGTCTCGGGTCTTCCCTGTGAGTTCTTACAGGCGTCATCAGGTTCATCTCGACTAGAAAGTTGGCTGCCATATGTCTATAACATCGCCAGTCTCGGGTCTTCCCTGTGAGTTCTTACAGGCGTCATCAAGTTCATCTCAACTAGAAAGTTGGCTGCCATATGTCTATAACATCGCCAGTCTCGAGTCTTCCCTGTGAGTTCTTACAGGCGACATCAAGTTCATCTCAACTAGAAAGTTGGCTGCCATATGTCTATAACATCGCCAGTCTCGGGTCTTCCCTGTGAGTTCTTACAGGCGACATCAAGTTCATCTCAACTAGAAAGTTGGCTGCCATATGTCTATAACATCGCCAGTCTCGGGTCTTCCCTGTGAGTTCTTACAGGCGACATCAAGTTCATCTCAACTAGAAAGTTGGCTGCCATATGTCTATAACATCGCCAGTCTCGGGTCTTCCCTGTGAGTTCTTACAGGCGACATCAAGTTCATCTCAACTAGAAAGTTGGCTGCCAGATGTCTATAACATCGCCAGTCTCGGGTCGTCCCTGTTAGTTCTTACAGGCGACATCAAGTTCATCGCAACTAGAAAGTTGGCTGCCATATGTCTATAACATCGCCAGTCTCGGGTCGTCCCTGTGAGTTCTTACAGGCGTCATCAAGTTCATCTCAACTAGAAAGTTGGCTGCCAGATGTCTATAACATCGCCAGTCTCGGGTCTTCCCTGTGAGTTCTTACAGGCGTCATCAAGTTCATCCCAACTAGAAAGTTGGCTGCCAGATGTCTATAACATCGCCAGTCTCGGGTCTTCCCTGTGAGTTCTTACAGGCGTCATCAAGTTCATCTCAACTAGAAAGTTGGCTGCCAGATGTCTATAACATCGCCAGTCTCGGGTCGTCCCTGTGAGTTCTTACAGGCGTCATCAAGTTCATCTCAACTAGAAAGTTGGCTGCCAGATGTCTATAACATCGCCAGTCTCGGGTCGTCCCTGTGAGTTCTTACAGGCGACATCAAGTTCATCTAAACTAGAAAGTTGGCTGCCATATGTCTATAACATCGCCAGTCTCGGGTCGTCCCTGTGAGTTCTTACAGGCGTCATCAAGTTCATCTCAACTAGAAAGTTGGCTGCCATATGTCTATAACATCGCCAGTCTCGGGTCGTCCCTGTGAGTTCTTACAGAATTCATCAAGTTCATCTCAACTAGAAAGTTGGCTGCCATATGTCTATAACATCGCCAGTCTCGGGTCGTCCCTGTGAGTTCTTGCAGGCGTCATCAAGTTCATCTCAACTAGAAAGTTGGCTGCCATATGTCTATAACATCGCCAGTCTCGGGTCTTCCCTGTGAGTTCTTACAGGCGACATCAAGTTCATCTCAACTAGAAAGGTTGCTGCCATATGTCTATAACATCGCCAGTCTCGGGTCTTCCCTGTGAGTTCTTACAGGCGACATCAAGTTCATCTCAACTAGAAAGTTGGCTGCCAGATGTCTATAACATCGCCAGTCTCGGGTCGTCCCTGTTAGTTCTTACAGGCGACATCAAGTTCATCTCAACTAGAAAGTTGGCTGCCATATGTCTATAACATCGCCAGTCTCGGGTCTTCCCTGTGAGTTCTTACAGGCGACATCAAGTTCATCTCAACTAGAAAGTTGGCTGCCATATGTCTATAACATCGCCAGTCTCGGGTCTTCCCTGTGAGTTCTTACAGGCGACATCAAGTTCATCTCAACTAGAAAGTTGGCTGCCAGATGTCTATAACATCGCCAGTCTCGGGTCGTCCCTGTTAGTTCTTACAGGCGACATCAAGTTCATCGCAACTAGAAAGTTGGCTGCCATATGTCTATAACATCGCCAGTCTCGGGTCGTCCCTGTGAGTTCTTACAGGCGTCATCAAGTTCATCTCAACTAGAAAGTTGGCTGCCAGATGTCTATAACATCGCCAGTCTCGGGTCTTCCCTGTGAGTTCTTACAGGCGTCATCAAGTTCATCCCAACTAGAAAGTTGGCTGCCAGATGTCTATAACATCGCCAGTCTCGGGTCGTCCCTGTGAGTTCTTACAGGCGTCATCAAGTTCATCTCAACTAGAAAGTTGGCTGCCAGATGTCTATAACATCGCCAGTCTCGGGTCGTCCCTGTGAGTTCTTACAGGCGACATCAAGTTCATCTAGACTAGAAAGTTGGCTGCCATATGTCTATAACATCGCCAGTCTCGGGTCGTCCCTGTGAGTTCTTACAGGCGTCATCAAGTTCATCTCAACTAGAAAGTTGGCTGCCATATGTCTATAACATCGCCAGTCTCGGGTCGTCCCTGTGAGTTCTTACAGGCGTCATCAAGTTCATCTCAACTAGAAAGTTGGCTGCCATATGTCTATAACATCGCCAGTCTCGGGTCGTCCCTGTGAGTTCTTACAGAATTCATCAAGTTCATCTCAACTAGAAAGTTGGCTGCCATATGTCTATAACATCGCCAGTCTCGGGTCGTCCCTGTGAGTTCTTGCAGGCGTCATCAAGTTCATCTCAACTAGAAAGTTGGCTGCCATATGTCTATAACATCGCCAGTCTCGGGTCTTCCCTGTGAGTTCTTACAGGCGTCATCAAGTTCATCTCAACTAGAAGGTTGGCTGCCATATGTCTATAACATCGCCAGTCTCGGGTCGTGCCTGTGAGTTCTTACAGGCGACATCAAGTTCATCTCAACGAGAAGGTTGGCTGCCATATGTCTATATCATCGCCAGTCTCGGGTCGTGCCTGTGAGTTCTTACAGGCGTCATCATGTTCATCTCGTTATAATGCAAGCGTTGTCCACACACGTGGTACTACTGCTAGTGAACTCTCTGATCTTTGTGTGTGGATTAGCTTTCCCTATTATGAGTGTCCCTCGCCATCAGGCGAACCCTCTCTTACTTCTGAGGTACTTGAAATTTACATCCCCAAGTCAGGGGCGAGACGTAAACATGTTAGTACAACTAACCGGTGTAGGGGTTGAACCCGTTATCTCAGCATCTGCACACCGGTAGTTGAAGAGTGATTGTTTTTATCCTTTCGGTCATGCTGACCGCCAGGTGAGAGTCTGATTACTAGGCTATCGAGGCTCTATTGTTGTTTCTATACTCCAACAATTTCACTTGTATTCACTGGGCGTGTTAATAGGCGATTCCACAACACCTACTTGTTTCAATATCTCAGCACTTCCGGGTATCCACGCCAAGTGGTTGAGCCTAATTGTTTTAATACCTCAGATTTTCCCGGGTATCCATGCCAAATTGTTGAGCCGTCTACCTCGCTCTCTGAAGGTTGTGGCTTCGTTTCTCCGACAGCGTCGTTCAAAACTCGAGCACAATATTTCCGGAGACTTCTTGGGGTCATGCCTAGAGCTACTGAGTTCGTGCTTTGTGCGACCCTCTCGGCCATACGGTTTTTCAATAACCGTATCAATAAATGTACAGAAGTAAACGTAAAATAAAACACACGTTAATTTAAATGGCAATAGTCAATGTCTACTTCAAATCGAAGAATGGACAGAGACAGCAAATCAAATCAAATCAACTTTATTTTCAAAGGGTAACAAATTGGGCACGCAGGCCCGTCTTACATTCGCCCTTCCAATCACTCGTCTTTCGTGTGGTATAATAAAAACGTCCCTACCCTTTCCTATTTATGGACTCCCTTAAAAATACACAAACCCTTACAATTACTGTTTAAGTAACTTACTTAATGTAGGAGAAAATAAAACCGCGATAGACTGACCGTGGCAGCTTAATTAATTTGGCCTTATTTTGGCCTACATACCTGGCCAACAGTCGTCGACTGATTGTAAAACAAAGGCCAGTGTAGCCATTTTGGTCAGTACGACACAAAGAACAGACATGTAAAAGTTTTCCCTTCGGGGAGAAGGCATGTTGCCTTTTAAAACCATGATTCTCTTCAAGCTATTGGTATGTTATCTACATTCTTAAGATATATTTATGTATTACATAAACCAGTATGTTTAATTAAGAATTAGTTACAATTCTCTTAAACCAGGCTGGATGATGTTTACTAAGGAAACACAGGTGGGCGCCACGCTGTAATTTTTCCTATGTCTTACAAATTCAAATCCTTATGTTAATATCTTTTATAGGCATTATGAACTTATATCTAACTAAATAGTGTTTATAACCTATGAATAGTATGTGTACTGTAGTACATAGAGTATCAACTCTCATGTCAGAAACTCTTTTCAATTTAGGAAAGACTCCTGATTCATACTTCAGAGAAGAAAACTCGTTTCTGCCAATTTCATAGTCCTATGAAAAATAACTTCTATGCAATGGAACTATATATCCCTATCAATGCTTAGAAATCTGCAAATAATTTATGTACTGTAGAGATTGGACTTTAAAGAAACATTTTCTCAATGTAGGAGCAGACTCTTGATTTCATACTGCACAAGTAGAGAACTGGTGTCTGCCACCTTCAAATATCCTATGTAGTGTAAATGCACTGGTAAGGATGTCTCTGAACTTGTTTTATCCATGCGGGGACATACAAATGATTACGCATATTCCTGACTCTTACTTAGTCAGGGGATAAAATATTTTGCCACATCATAATCTGTAACTTGGAACTATAGTGTTAAATTTTAGTACCATTCTTTTGTTAACAGATTAGTAACCACTCCATATGAGGGTGAACATATAATCATTTCATAAAATAGTGTTAGGGACAGGCCATGGTTGAATATAAATTCATGAACAATTAAACGCGTGATGTAAGTGCATGTTCGGATAGGATTCACTCCGCATCGCCTCACCGTAGTAGAAACAGAAGCGAAGATTGATGTGAATAAATTGCTTGCAATATTCAGAAGACTGGACCATGCGGCATAAGTTATTCTTATAAATACCCTCCGAATAATAGCAGTCATTGGCAAAACATATCACAGCGATTACTATCCTCATGTGCTGTACGCAGTGGGGGAAAACAATGGATGTTTTAGTTCATGAAGATAATTCAAAAACCTAGGCTCCCTGCATCATCATTATGATTATTATGTATGATTATCATGTACTTAATATCAGAGAAATGTACATGTATGTTTTTTGGTATGAGAATTTTCTCTGTTCTGATTGTTACTTTTTACTGTGGGAATATACATTTTAATGTTGCATCTTGGGATTAGAGGATGTTGATGTAAGAATCCATGGGTTTGTCAGTACTTTAAGAAGCCAAGGTTGAATAGTCTTGACCTAATGATGATTATAGTGCCGAAAGGAAGACGCGGCATTAGAAACCACAGGGATTCTGTATAGGCTATTCTCTTCAAGTAATGAGAGAGACAATATCAACATGTTGGATGGACAGAATGACTTCACCCATCCAATAGTCCCAGTAACAACAGAACAAAATATAAGTGAGAAAATACCTTACTCACTATGAAGAGTCAGAATGGCTCTACTCAGCAATGAGGGACAGTGAAACATGGACACCCACTCCTTTCCCCTTCTCCCCTTGTTGTTTTGTATTTGTGTTTGTAATTGTGTTGTAAACCTTTTATCATAACACAGTAGGTTAATGCTAGTGTTGTATTCTTTGTCATCCCTTTTCTATAGAAGAGAAGCAGGTGGTGGTTGAATTTGGTGGGACTATATCACTAACACTGGATCCTGGGTCAACAGCCATAAAGTGAATGTCTAAACCATAGTCTGGATCTAGCAATACCTCAATGTTTACTGCGGCACTCAATAGCTCCATAGCGAGCAACAGATAAATTAGAAGACAACTGACTGGGTGAGTGATTAAGTCCTATTTTAGTAGGAATATCCAGGATGGACTTCAAGATCTAATAATCTACAAAGATGAAGATCATCAGAGTACTGACAACAGTGTATCGTTTGCGTTACTTCTGAGAAGTATCACCAATGGCCTCATCATTCAACCAAGTCAGTGAAACTGGGACAATCCTTCTTCAAGTTACTAAAACTAACAACAGTGAGTAACCTTCAACTGTTGGTTGGATTACCAAGTTAATATCCACAATGGATAAGTCTTCGAAAGAACATCTCACAGCTGCAAAAGTCAAAGATAAGGTTCCAGCCATGCAACACCAAGTTCTAGCTATGAACACCAACTCAAACAAATGGGAAGAGACACTGAAACAACATTATAGCCAATACAAACAAATGTACCAACTTCAGAACATCTGAACCATAACTACACCAGATTACCTCAAGGTCCAAAACCTTAACACCATCAAAAGAACCATATGAAAGCAGCTAGATGAGTAAATGCCTTTACGCCTGCAACCAAAGGAATCACCTGATGGCTTGCAAACCTGGATATGTGGTGGAGTAATATTCTTCAGTTACATGCCTGCAGCAGAATCTTCAGATGAAACCAAATGAATGATTCACCACTGTATGTTCTACACAGAAATGGAATGAATGAGAACTCTATGCTGGTCCCATGTCAGCCTAACTGCCCATCATCAAGTGTGGGATGGCCTATCAACATGAACCGGGTGTGTGACAAAGCCTTTTGAACTAAATTGGGAAACGGTTAACATAAACCGAGCTGTTGGACAGTCGTCATCTTTTCATCGATAAGATGATATAGGGAAGAACCTTCTGCAGAGCTTAAGTTGCATCTCCTGAAAGTATGACAGACCTAGGCATCAATTTCAATTGGAACACAACCCAAATGGCAACCGAGTATTCTTAAATTCAGTCTCATGGAGAGAATATGTGCTTATGTATAATTCTATTCTTGGATTATGGATTAGAAACATTCGCCAGCCAACTTCGGTGGACATACTGTGAGTAGAAAATGACTGTGAGTATAATTCTGCACGGATAATTATGGACATTAACTGCTTTGCACTGGAGAAGAATGCCCATCCGCAACGCCTAAATGAACACTATAATTAATTAATTTAATTATTAGTATCAACTGTTTTCATGAGTGTGGTTTTCTTCAATGACAGGAAAAGGGTAAAGATTGTTTTACATGGTAATGGTGTACACCTAAAGGGTTATGTTATGACATATATGTATAATATTTTGACACCCACTCATTATTTTTAAATATGAGAATTGTACATGGTGTCAGAAATAAATGTATGTATGTTGGGTTTCTGCACCTAGACCAATGTGATTGTATCTAGGTACAATGAGTCAAGTTAGCAGAACCAATTTGTGGTTGTTGTGTTGTTTGTAATAACCTTGTTTTTTCTGGGGTCACGGGGTACTATGTTGTAATACTGCATATCATTCCCATGCCTGTCTGAAAATGCATAGTGTTTATTACACCTATATATATATATGTAACTGCAGATCTTGAGTTAATACCTGAACTGTTTGTCCAAAAGTGTTGTGTACATCAAGTAAATGTGGTGTCCAATAAGTGGTTGTTTATATATTGTGAGCAATCAATATCCTTCTAGCATCTATAGTTAATTTAAAGGGTGATGAAGTGGGAAGGGAAACCTACACACAGATGCCATTGTTTCAAGGATGGAACTCTTTCCTCCTGGGATTTGTGGTAAATATCCCTGATCACCCTGCATTCTTACCAGTGACAGAGAATCAATAATACCCCCTAGACATTTTAACGAATTATTCTCAGGAATTAAAATCCACATCCCACATGTGTGGTCCCGCCCGGTACGGACTTCACCTAGTAGTGGAGTAGTCCGTGAATTTAAAACTCATGGTAAACATCACAATTGGTGTATTATGGTGAGTATATGAATTCAGGGAAAACCTCTCGCAGGTAAACCAAGTCACTTCAGAATGTTATAGTGTTAGTAACAGACCTAATCACTCATTAGTATGAGCTGAGTCAAGTTTTATGTGAACCCATAATGGCTCAGATAAATATAAGGTTTTTTTGGTACAAAACTGTTCACAGGTAATATCTTGATTCTAGCAGATGCATCAGGTAGTTGGTTGTTGGGTATGAGATTTTGTTTTAAAAACTCATATTTTATATCTTATTGATGGTAAACTCACATAAGATAGGTAATTCAGTGAATGTTTAGAATTCATAGTCATTCCCATTTGATGTTTGAGGTATGGTTCTGCTACTCTGGTATTCTCTTTAAATGGTTTAAAAGTGGTGTACTCATGAACACACTACTATATTATGTATCCATAAGGTTTATGTTCCTACATATGAATCATGTGTTAATTAATTATTTTGTCATTGATTATCATTGTATTTTCATGCTTGATCTGCTTGTAATATGTAATATTGAAAAGTTACCAAGGCAGCAGAGAGTGATAGACAATTTTATAGATAATTAGGACAGTAAGTTAAAAATCCAATAAATTTTTTTTTAAGGGAAAAATTTAATCAACAAATGATGATTCAGTAGGAAAGTAAATAATACCTGAGAGATGAATTAAACCAGGGGAAAATAGCAGTAACTAAAGTAAATGAACTAATGGTAAGGCCAAAACCACCACTTGCAAAAATGTAGACATAGTTAATGGAAGGGAAGGAATATTGTAAGAATTTGCAGTATTTAGGGGCACCCTAATTTAATCCTTTTTTTCATATGACATAACATGTTCTACAACACCGGTAGTAAAGTAAAGTGAATAACTGATGGATACTTAGGAACAAAAGCCATACCGACACTTATTCTACTCCACCGGTGATATGAGTAGTAGTATTAACTAACTCAGATGGCCCATATGTTAATAAATAGGGGCAACCAAAATATTCACCTGGTGATGTAAGTGAAACTGATCAACTCACTTACTGACCCAACAGAATATAAGGTATTTCTTTAAATTATCCACCCCGATTCCATTATTAATGGTAGAGGAAACAGACCGTATAGGTATGTAAAAGGTATAATTAAAGAATTAACTATATAAATTGGAATTTCAAATGAACTTCAGGAGATACCGGAAAAAATCTGTGCTAGTCTCTAGTAAGAGCTTAAACATTTCAGAAAATTGGCTCCTTAGCTTTGAAATTTACAGTTTAATCTCATTAAGTGAAATGTTCACTATGAGAAGTCCTCATCAAAAAGAGGAGTGAAACAACTTTTTAGTTAGCGATTAGCTTACGTAAAGTTATTTCAATAATTGCCTAACTAACATTCATATTCTCTTAAGGGAAGAATTAAATAGGGCAAAATAAGTGGTACAATAGAGGCGCACGACTCAATTGTATTTTCTTTAAAACTAACCGAGTAACTAAATTCTAGATAATGCTCGAAGCCTACTAAAAGGTAGATTAATCAGAAATCAGTCGCAAGACGAAACAGATTTCTACATCTCAGTTCTGACTAGGATTATATGCCAGCATTAAATATGTGAAAGCAGATCCAGACTAACAGAGATTAGCTTAAATAACTGATACGAATCAGTAAAAGCAACAATTAAATAAACAACTCTTAAAATAGATGCTGTTTATAGATAGGACGAACCCTTTGACGTAAAGACAGAGGAAACGCCTATAACTTATACAGTGAACCCATGCTAGAAAAATGGAATATAGCTGTGTAAAAACCAAGCAAATTGGAGCATATAGCTGAAGAATTGCTTGATATGTTCTAGATTAGGAATTTCAATCAGGAATCCAGCTAGTAAATTATATAACAGTTCAAAGATAGACCTTAGTCAATCTAAATAAATCCAGAGTTTCCACGTAGTAAACGGATGAAAACAAAACTGGAGAGAAACATTAAGAGTACCTTACCTGTTATCTTGAGGACACAACTCAGGAGACGCCAGTATGAGAGGGATATACAGATGTAATAGTAATTTTACAAAAACTAGTAACCCACATCCATAACTGGAAAGTGAACCAGCAACTTGATTGTCTGGAAGACTATCAAAGGAATCACAAAAAAAGGGGCTTTTAACTTCTCACTGAACTGATTATATATGGTAGGAGACTATACGTCTGAACCTACATAACAATGTATGTTGCTAAGTTGAAAATAGTCTAAAACCTGGAGGGAGGCAGACGACGATCAATGTACGCCAAGCGATGCAAAATTGCTCGTAATTCAACACCAAAGCAACAAATACAGAGTGAAACTCAAACACATCAGTTAGAATTACTAATAAGGATTCTAGCGTAAAATAGATCTAGGTTAGAAGGAAAAGCAGAGAAAGTAAGCTAAGAATTACTTCATTTCTGATAGATTCAGGTTCGCCGGGGAATAGTCGGTTCAGAACGGAAATCTAGAAAAGTTGGACCTTGTTTACATGTTAGACGAGATTCTCCGGGAAAACCCACAAGAGAAAGGGACACCACTCTAATCAGTAGTTATCAAAACTGATCGGAAAATCCCATAACTCGACTTATAACCCAAACACAGGATGTGTTGGATGAAAATGTATTTCAACAGGAACCATCTTTAGCTTCCTTTAAATACCAGATCTATAGTTAAAACAAACGTCTAACTTATAGGGAGACGGGCGAGTTTAATATGCTATCAGTAGACGCAGAATTAACCGTCGGTTTTAACATAATCTCAAGATTGATAATCTAATGAGAGAGAAATCAAGCTTAATGATGATATCTCAATTGCTTCAAAAAGTCGGTTTGATGCAGACAAACTAGTACTTGAAAGTAACAAATTATCAGATAACCACTCATATTTCAAACAATAGCTGACAACAGTGGAGAGGGTGCTACACTCTTTCACTAAAAGAGAAATAATCCTGTAAGGTTATGCCAGTTGTCGTGACTAAAAGAAAATGGACGTGGCTCTGATTATATAACATAGGGAAGTAATGCAAGAAATTAATAAGGAATGGATACTAGGGGAGTCAATGTAAAGACGGAAATTGTAGAGTACTACTCGACCATTTAATTTCTGAAAGAAATAAATGTCTTAAATTGGGGAGGCGTGTGGTATAATAAAAACGTCCCTACCCTTTCCTATTTATGGACTCCCTTAAAAATACACAAACCCTTACAATTACTGTTTAAGTAACTTACTTAATGTAGGAGAAAATAAAACCGCGATAGACTGACCGTGGCAGCTTAATTAATTTGGCCTTATTTTGGCCTACATACCTGGCCAACAGTCGTCGACTGATTGTAAAACAAAGGCCAGTGTAGCCATTTTGGTCAGTACGACACAAAGAACAGACATGTAAAAGTTTTCCCTTCGGGGAGAAGGCATGTTGCCTTTTAAAACCATGATTCTCTTCAAGCTATTGGTATGTTATCTACATTCTTAAGATATATTTATGTATTACATAAACCAGTATGTTTAATTAAGAATTAGTTACAATTCTCTTAAACCAGGCTGGATGATGTTTACTAAGGAAACACAGGTGGGCGCCACGCTGTAATTTTTCCTATGTCTTACAAATTCAAATCCTTATGTTAATATCTTTTATAGGCATTATGAACTTATATCTAACTAAATAGTGTTTATAACCTATGAATAGTATGTGTACTGTAGTACATAGAGTATCAACTCTCATGTCAGAAACTCTTTTCAATTTAGGAAAGACTCCTGATTCATACTTCAGAGAAGAAAACTCGTTTCTGCCAATTTCATAGTCCTATGAAAAATAACTTCTATGCAATGGAACTATATATCCCTATCAATGCTTAGAAATCTGCAAATAATTTATGTACTGTAGAGATTGGACTTTAAAGAAACATTTTCTCAATGTAGGAGCAGACTCTTGATTTCATACTGCACAAGTAGAGAACTGGTGTCTGCCACCTTCAAATATCCTATGTAGTGTAAATGCACTGGTAAGGATGTCTCTGAACTTGTTTTATCCATGCGGGGACATACAAATGATTACGCATATTCCTGACTCTTACTTAGTCAGGGGATAAAATATTTTGCCACATCATAATCTGTAACTTGGAACTATAGTGTTAAATTTTAGTACCATTCTTTTGTTAACAGATTAGTAACCACTCCATATGAGGGTGAACATATAATCATTTCATAAAATAGTGTTAGGGACAGGCCATGGTTGAATATAAATTCATGAACAATTAAACGCGTGATGTAAGTGCATGTTCGGATAGGATTCACTCCGCATCGCCTCACCGTAGTAGAAACAGAAGCGAAGATTGATGTGAATAAATTGCTTGCAATATTCAGAAGACTGGACCATGCGGCATAAGTTATTCTTATAAATACCCTCCGAATAATAGCAGTCATTGGCAAAACATATCACAGCGATTACTATCCTCATGTGCTGTACGCAGTGGGGGAAAACAATGGATGTTTTAGTTCATGAAGATAATTCAAAAACCTAGGCTCCCTGCATCATCATTATGATTATTATGTATGATTATCATGTACTTAATATCAGAGAAATGTACATGTATGTTTTTTGGTATGAGAATTTTCTCTGTTCTGATTGTTACTTTTTACTGTGGGAATATACATTTTAATGTTGCATCTTGGGATTAGAGGATGTTGATGTAAGAATCCATGGGTTTGTCAGTACTTTAAGAAGCCAAGGTTGAATAATCTTGACCTAATGATGATTATAGTGCCGAAAGGAAGACGCGGCATTAGAAACCACAGGGATTCTGTATAGGCTATTCTCTTCAAGTAATGAGAGAGACAATATCAACATGTTGGATGGACAGAATGACTTCACCCATCAAATAGTCCCAGTAACAACAGAACAAAATATAAGTGAGAAAATACCTTACTCACTATGAAGAGTCAGAATGGCTCTACTCAGCAATGAGGGACAGTGGAACATGGACACCCACTCCTTTCCCCTTCTCCCCTTGTTGTTTTGTATTTGTGTTTGTAATTGTGTTGTAAACCTTTTATCATAACACAGTAGGTTAATGCTAGTGTTGTATTCTTTGTCATCCCTTTTCTATAGAAGAGAAGCAGGTGGTGGTTGAATTTGGTGGGACTATATCACTAACACTGGATCCTGGGTCAACAGCCATAAAGTGAATGTCTAAACCATAGTCTGGATCTAGCAATACCTCAATGTTTACTGCGGCACTCAATAGCTCCATAGCGAGCAACAGATAAATTAGAAGACAACTGACTGGGTGAGTGATTAAGTCCTATTTTAGTAGGAATATCCAGGATGGACTTCAAGATCTAATAATCTACAAAGATGAAGATCATCAGAGTACTGACAACAGTGTATCGTTTGCGTTACTTCTGAGAAGTATCACCAATGGCCTCATCATTCAACCAAGTCAGTGAAACTGGGACAATCCTTCTTCAAGTTACTAAAACTAACAACAGTGAGTAACCTTCAACTGTTGGTTGGATTACCAAGTTAATATCCACAATGGATAAGTCTTCGAAAGAACATCTCACAGCTGCAAAAGTCAAAGATAAGGTTCCAGCCATGCAACACCAAGTTCTAGCTATGAACACCAACTCAAACAAATGGGAAGAGACACTGAAACAACATTATAGCCAATACAAACAAATGTACCAACTTCAGAACATCTGAACCATAACTACACCAGATTACCTCAAGGTCCAAAACCTTAACACCATCAAAAGAACCATATGAAAGCAGCTAGATGAGTAAATGCCTTTACGCCTGCAACCAAAGGAATCACCTGATGGCTTGCAAACCTGGATATGTGGTGGAGTAATATTCTTCAGTTACATGCCTGCAGCAGAATCTTCAGATGAAACCAAATGAATGATTCACCACTGTATGTTCTACACAGAAATGGAATGAATGAGAACTCTATGCTGGTCCCATGTCAGCCTAACTGCCCATCATCAAGTGTGGGATGGCCTATCAACATGAACCGGGTGTGTGACAAAGCCTTTTGAACTAAATTGGGAAACGGTTAACATAAACCGAGCTGTTGGACAGTCGTCATCTTTTCATCGATAAGATGATATAGGGAAGAACCTTCTGCAGAGCTTAAGTTGCATCTCCTGAAAGTATGACAGACCTAGGCATCAATTTCAATTGGAACACAACCCAAATGGCAACCGAGTATTCTTAAATTCAGTCTCATGGAGAGAATATGTGCTTATGTATAATTCTATTCTTGGATTATGGATTAGAAACATTCGCCAGCCAACTTCGGTGGACATACTGTGAGTAGAAAATGACTGTGAGTATAATTCTGCACGGATAATTATGGACATTAACTGCTTTGCACTGGAGAAGAATGCCCATCCGCAACGCCTAAATGAACACTATAATTAATTAATTTAATTATTAGTATCAACTGTTTTCATGAGTGTGGTTTTCTTCAATGACAGGAAAAGGGTAAAGATTGTTTTACATGGTAATGGTGTACACCTAAAGGGTTATGTTATGACATATATGTATAATATTTTGACACCCACTCATTATTTTTAAATATGAGAATTGTACATGGTGTCAGAAATAAATGTATGTATGTTGGGTTTCTGCACCTAGACCAATGTGATTTTATCTAGGTACAATGAGTCAAGTTAGCAGAACCAATTTGTGGTTGTTGTGTTGTTTGTAATAACCTTGTTTTTTCTGGGGTCACGGGGTACTATGTTGTAATACTGCATATCATTCCCATGCCTGTCTGAAAATGCATAGTGTTTATTACACCTATATATATATATGTAACTGCAGATCTTGAGTTAATACCTGAACTGTTTGTCCAAAAGTGTTGTGTACATCAAGTAAATGTGGTGTCCAATAAGTGGTTGTTTATATATTGTGAGCAATCAATATCCTTCTAGCATCTATAGTTAATTTAAAGGGTGATGAAGTGGGAAGGGAAACCTACACACAGATGCCATTGTTTCAAGGATGGAACTCTTTCCTCCTGGGATTTGTGGTAAATATCCCTGATCACCCTGCATTCTTACCAGTGACAGAGAATCAATAATACCCCCTAGACATTTTAACGAATTATTCTCAGGAATTAAAATCCACATCCCACACTCGTCTTTCGTTCATCAAGAGCATTATAAATTTACATAGGAAGAAAGATAAACATTGTGAAATGAATGTTGTACACATAATCAAGACAAATTACCATGTTATGAGGCCCATCTCCCATCTACTCATACGTCACCCCACCCACACACACACACACACACCCAGGGACACATACATACCCCACCAACCAACCCATCCTCCTCCCGCACATCCCCTACCCACACACACTGCCCTCACCTGTTCCCCCAACCAAAACACATTCGCCACCCACAAACATCCCCCACCAACCCAAACATCCCACGCCCACCCACATACAAATCCTAACCCACAAATCCTCTCCCCCACCCACACCTCCAACCTCCCATCCCCCAGCCACATCGCCATCGACCACATATTTCCCACCCACGCACACACACATGCGTTGTGCAAAGGAAAACCAGGTAGTGGGATAAGAAGCGTCCCTTCGGTCCCACAGAAAGATACCTATAACTACTAAAGCACATATCACAAGAACTATTGTGTGGCCGACATAATGCTGCCAATGTCAAACAGGGATACTTACTGCAAGTGAAAAAGGCAACATCATAATAATACAGATGAGGTGTCTTAGAAGAGCTGCGGAGTATCCGTGAGAAATAGACATAGGAACGAGGAAATACCTTCTATAGAAAAAGGCAGTGTCTGAAAGAAGTCAAGCAGTTCACCAACGAATAAATGATCAAATGGTTTGTCCACCTCACAAGAATGCCCTGGTACCAGGTATAAGAAGCAGGAGAAGAAAATATGTATTTCAATATGATGAAGAATGGTCAAATGTTCCAAATGTCGCAGGATGTTAAAATTGATGAGAACATTCTCTGAATGTGAACAAAAATGTTACCGGAATCCAGAAGCTGCAATTAAAACTGAGTGAGTAATTATGAACATACAAAGCAAGGCGTAAGAAAAGGATGTGTCTTGTCACGGGATCACGTTTCGCTCTCTCACCCCCCCCCCCCCCCGTCTCTCTCTTTCCCTTATTTGTCTCTTCTCTCTCTCTCTCTCTCTCTCTCTCTCTCTCTCTCTCTATATATATATATATATATATATATATATATATATATATATATATATATATATATACCAGGTGCCTTCTCCACAATGAAGGTTGGCTGCAATGGTTCTCCAACACTGATTATCTCTCGTACATTTTGTCGGATTGCTGTTTATCCATATGTAGATGTTATCTTCCCACTTGTATCGTTGTCTACCTCTTGCTCGCTTACCTTTAAACTTACCCTCCAGTATAAGAGTGTTATATCTTTTAACGTTGCCGAAATATCTAACTTGCCTCTTTGGTTTTTACATTTAATTCATCAACTTTCATACCTAGTGTTATTTTTTTCTTTTCTACAACCTCTGCACTTGACTGATCTTATTTGCATAAAATACGACATTTTATCCTGCACATCCCCATCTCCAGGGCCTCTGTTCGACTTTCTAATTTCTTGTTCATTCTCCAGGCTTTTGCATATCTACATCCCTAGGGTCTCTATCCAACGTTCTAATTGTTTGTTCATTGTCCAGGCTGCCATATACTTTTTGACAATTATCATTTTTAATGCGTTGTTAATCTATCTAGATGCTTGCTTGCGTCGATGGCTGTGAACTCCAGCGTGAAGTCCTGTATGTCGGTTGAAGACATCCTGTTGTCCAACATCAGTGTGTTGTCATACCGGACTGAGGTTGGCGTGAGTATCCGTTGTTACATGTCTGGCTTATAAGATATTAATACTAATTTCATGTTACTGAAAACATTTTTGGTCATTCCTGTTATCTTTTTAATTTCTATTTCACTTCTGCTATTGTCTGTTGTTACATATCAAAGATAGGAGAAACTTGTTACTTGTTCTGGTATCTCCCCATTTACTGTGATATTCATTGATGGTCCCTACTTTCCACTCATAATTATCATTGTTTCCGTTTTTAATACTAATATCAAAGCCACATTCTGTACTTTGCCTGTTTACTTGTTCCACTAGGTTTTGTAACTCTTTCTGCTAGTAATGTGTGTGTGTGTGTTTGTGTGTGTATGTGTGTGTGTGTGTCTGTGTGTGTGTGTGTGCATTCATATTAGGACTATTCCCTGGCTGTTCCAGATGAGGACGGAGCACATATGGGAGTGTCTTGGGTTCTGAGATTCTGACCCATCTCAACTCACATCGGCACTCCAGACGGATTATGATCAATACTACGCTGGCCGCATTTATTTCCCACGACAGTTCATGGACCCCTTTTAAGCTGGGTCTACCACACAACCCAGAACAATTTCTAAACATCCGCCTGAACTGGAATTCGAACACACGGCCACAGGCCTGTAGTTAAACACGCTACTCAGTGTGCTACCGCATCTCACCATTGTGTCTATCGAAAGCCTCATGTGCCCTTCCACTGTCGTTTGTGTCTGTCCAAGCGTCTTCTTCCTTGGTTTTCTGGATCAATTCCGCCGCTAATTTCCTCCATACCACCGCCTCAGTCCGCCCAGCATCATTGTGTCTAAAACCTACAATTTTAATATTGTCAAATAAGATCAATATTTTCCCCCGCTTGCCTCTTCTTGCTATGAGCGCTAATCAATACTTTTGAATTTATTTCTCATGAATAAGACTGCTAAATTTTCTTGAAACGAATCCCTTCAAACCAAACAAAGCATTGATAAATAACAGACATATCATCCAATCAATCTGAATTTCGCCAACAAATATTCCCGGGATTGGACTCAACCATATCGGGTTTATTAAAAATACAGCGACGATTTGATAGCCCACTGCAAACGTTGAGTAATCGTCTCTTCGGCATTGTATTCGATGCCGGCCGGTGGTTTACCAGCTGCACACAATGTAAATAAAATGTCGCTCAGCTGATTTCAAAATGTGGAACTATTTATTTAGTTTTCTGACTCACTCGCTGAAAGTGCTAACATCTTCTTCTTTCGCTCTACTGCTTTTGCGGTGAGGCATCGTTCAGAGGAGACAGATGTTAATTTCTGTTTTTCGCTTGTCTTGTTGCTTGTACTAACATCATATACGATTTCTTCAATGTCTCTTTAACTCCATCTCAATCCAACTCTTCCTAGGTCGTCCTCTCGTCTTGTATCCCTGTATTCTCAAGTAGAATGCACTAGCTCCTGGTTCATCTTGTTCCATTCTAAGTAAATTTCCTAGCTACTCGAT
>OY992891.1:93545795-93562220 GCA_963921405.1 Cepaea hortensis
AGAGGGGCATTTATATGTGTAGTCACAGCTGGGTGTGTGTGAGAGAGAGGGCACTTAAATGTGTAGTCTCAGCTGGGTGTGTGTGTGTGAGAGAGGGCACTTATATGTGTAGTCACAGCTGGGTGTGTGTGTGAGAGAGAGAGGGCACTTATATGTGTAGTTACAGCTGGGTGTGTGTGAGAGAGAGGGCACTTATATGTGTAGTTACGCTGTGTGTGTGTGAGAGAGAGAGAGAGAGAGAGAGAGAGAGAGGGCACTTATATGTGTAATCACAGCTGGGTGTGTGTGTGAGAGAGGGCACTTAAATGTGTGGTCACAGCTGGGTGTGTGTGTGTGAGAGAGAGGGCACTTATATGTGTAGTTACAGCTGGGTGTGTGTGTGTGAGAGAGAAGGCACTTACCTGTCTAGTCACAGGTGGGTGTGTATATGAGAGAGAGGGCACTTATATGTGTAATCACAGCTGGGTGTGTGTGAGAGAGAGGGCACTTATATGTGTAGTCACCGCGGGGTGTGTGTATGTGAGAGAGAGAGAGAGAGAGAGGGCACTTATACGTGTAGTCACAGCTGGGTGTGTGTGAGAGAGAGGGGCATTTATATGTGTAGTCACCGCGGGGTGTGTGTATGTGAGAGAGAGAGAGAGAGAGAGAGAGAGAGAGAGAGAGGGCACTTATATGTGTAGTCACAGCTGGGTGTGTGAGAGAGAGAGAGGGCACTTATATGTTTAGTCACCGCGGGGTGTGTGTATGTGAGAGAGAGAGAGAGAGAGAGAGAGAGAGAGAGGGCACTTATATGTGTAGTCACAGCTGGGTGTGTGTGAGAGAGAGGGCACTTATATGTGTAGTTACAGATGGGTGTGTGTGAGAGAGAGAGCACTTATATGTGTAATCACAGCTGGGTGAGAGAGAGAGAGAGAGAGAGAGAGAGAGAGGGAGAGGGCACTTATATGTGTAATCACAGCTGGGTGTGTGTGTGTGTGAGAGAGAGAGAGGGCACTTATATGTGTAGTCACAGCTGGGTGTGTGTGTGTGAGAGAGAGGGCACTTATATGTGTAGTCACAGCTGGGTGTGTGTGAGAGAGATGGCACTTATATGTGTAGTCACAGCTGGGTGTGTGTGTGAGAGAGGGCACTTATATGTGTAATCACAGCTGGGTGTGTGTGAGAGAGAGGGCACTTAAATGTGTAGTCACAGCTGGGTGTGTGTGTGAGAGAGAGGGCACTTATATGTGTAGTTACAGCTGGGTGTGTGTGTGTGTGAGAGAAGGCACTTACCTGTCTAGTCACAGGTGGGTGTGTATATGAGAGAGAGGGCACTTATATGTGTAATCACAGCTGGGTGTGTGTGAGAGAGAGGGCACTTATATGTGTAGTCACCGCGGGGTGTGTGTATGTGAGAGAGAGAGAGAGAGAGAGAGGGGGGCACTTATATGTGTAGTCATCGCGGGGTGTGTATGTGAGAGAGAGAGAGAGAGAGAGAGAGAGAGAGAGAGAGAGGGCACTTATATGTGTAGTCACAGCTGGGTGTGTGTGAGAGAGAGAGAGGGCACTTATATGTGTAGTCACCGAGGGGTGTGTGTGAGAGAGAAGGCATTTATATGTGTAATCACAGCTGGGTGTGTGTGAGAGAGAGGGCACTTATATGTGTAATCACAGCTGGGCGTGTGTGTGAGAGAGAGGGCACTTATATGTATAGTCACGGCGGGGGGTGTGTGTGTGTGAGAGAGAGAGAGAGAGAGAGAGAGAGAGAGAGAGAGAGGGCACTTATACGTGTAGTCACAGCTGGGTGTGTGTGAGAGAGAGGGGCATTTATATGTGTAGTCACCGCGGGGTGTGTGTATGTGTGAGAGAGAGAGAGAGAGAGAGAGAGAGAGAGAGAGAGAGAGGGGTGGGGGCACTTATACGTGTAGTCACAGCTGGGTGTATGTGAGAGAGAGGGGCATTTATATGTGTAGTCACAGCTGGGTGTGTGTGAGAGAGAGGGCACTTAAATGTGTAGTCTCAGCTGGGTGTGTGTGTGTGAGAGAGAGGGCACTTATATGTGTAGTTACAGCTGGGTGTGTGTGAGAGAGAGGGCACTTATATGTGTAGTTACGCTGTGTGTGTGTGTGAGAGAGAGAGAGAGAGAGAGAGAGAGAGGGCACTTATATGTGTAATCACAGCTGGGTGTGTGTGAGAGAGAGGGCACTTAAATGTGTGGTCACAGCTGGGTGTGTGTGTGTGAGAGAGAGGGCACTTATATGTGTAGTTACAGCTGGGTGTGTGTGTGTGAGAGAGAAGGCACTTACCTGTCTAGTCACAGGTGGGTGTGTATATGAGAGAGAGGGCACTTATATGTGTAATCACAGCTGGGTGTGTGTGAGAGAGAGGGCACTTATATGTGTAGTCACCGCGGGGTGTGTGTATGTGAGAGAGAGAGAGAGAGAGGGCACTTATACGTGTAGTCACAGCTGGGTGTGTGTGAGAGAGAGGGGCATTTATATGTGTAGTCACCGCGGGGTGTGTGTATGTGAGAGAGAGAGAGAGAGAGAGAGAGAGAGAGAGAGAGAGAGGGCACTTATATGTGTAGTCACAGCTGGGTGTGTGAGAGAGAGAGAGGGCACTTATATGTTTAGTCACCCCGGGGTGTGTGTATGTGAGAGAGAGAGAGAGAGAGAGAGAGAGAGAGAGAGAGAGAGAGGGCACTTATATGTGTAGTCACAGCTGGGTGTGTGTGAGAGAGAGGGCACTTATATGTGTAGTTACAGATGGGTGTGTGTGAGAGAGAGAGCACTTATATGTGTAATCACAGCTGGGTGAGAGAGAGAGAGAGAGAGAGAGAGAGGGAGAGGGCACTTATATGTGTAATCACAGCTGGGTGTGTGTGTGTGTGTGTGAGAGAGAGAGAGGGCACTTATATGTGTAGTCACAGCTGGGTGTGTGTGTGTGAGAGAGAGGGCACTTATATGTGTAGTCACAGCTGGGTGTGTGTGAGAGAGATGGCACTTATATGTGTAGTCACAGCTGGGTGTGTGTGTGAGAGAGGGCACTTATATGTGTAATCACAGCTGGGTGTGTGTGAGAGAGAGGGCACTTAAATGTGTAGTCACAGCTGGGTGTGTGTGTGAGAGAGAGGGCACTTATATGTGTAGTTACAGCTGGGTGTGTGTGTGTGTGAGAGAAGGCACTTACCTGTCTAGTCACAGGTGGGTGTGTATATGAGAGAGAGGGCACTTATATGTGTAATCACAGCTGGGTGTGTGTGAGAGAGAGGGCACTTATATGTGTAGTCACCGCGGGGTGTGTGTATGTGAGAGAGAGAGAGAGAGAGAGAGAGGGGGGGCACTTATATGTGTAGTCATCGCGGGGTGTGTATGTGAGAGAGAGAGAGAGAGAGAGAGAGAGAGAGAGAGAGAGAGAGAGGGCACTTATATGTGTAGTCACAGCTGGGTGTGTGTGAGAGAGAGAGGGCACTTATATGTGTAGTCACCGAGGGGTGTGTGTGAGAGAGAAGGCATTTATATGTGTAATCACAGCTGGGTGTGTGTGAGAGAGAGGGCACTTATATGTGTAATCACAGCTGGGCGTGTGTGTGAGAGAGAGGGCACTTATATGTATAGTCACGGCATGTTTTGGGTGAGAGAGAGAGAGAGAGAGAGAGAGAGAGAGAGAGAGAGAGAGAGAGAGATAAAGGACATTTGCTGTCTCGGCTGGAAGAGAAGAGGAGAGTGACAGAAGAGTGTGAGATAGGGCTCTCTCAGTTGAGAGAGAATACATGACTGGCTGAGAAAGACAGCGAGAGAAAGATGACTTTCTCAGTTGGTAGAGAATAATTGAGTGATAGCGAAACAGAGAGATATAGATAGATATAAAGGTAAAGATTACAGAGAGGTAAAGATAACAAGAGAGAGAGAGAGAGAGAGAGAGAGAGAGAGAGAGAGAGAGAGAGAGAGAGAGAGAGAGCGAGAGATAAACAGAGAGGAAGCGAATTGAAGTAAAACAGGAGGCCTGATCTAAAATAAAACGAAGGCACATAAATAATTCTGTGTACTCAGCATTCACATATTTCCTCAACATGCATCCTTCTCTTTATTACCGACTCACTGAAGCATGAGTCACGGAACTGGGAGGAGCCATTCCAATCATAGAGTTGTGTATGCTGGCCACCCATGCATGTCGAAGCAAAAGGCTTGTGAAATGGTAATAGAACATTAAAGTAAATAAACCTCGTCCACGCCTTGTGGCTTCCCGGATATATGGTGTGATAAGTCCACAGTGTTATAGAGGCAATCGAACCACGAAGAGTGATGTGGTCACCACCAGGCAGAGGACGCAGAGGTGTTTCCAAGGCACCAGGGCTGGGTTATATACTGGCCAAGACCTATTGACACGTCCTCGTCGAGCGTCCTGGGCAACAGGTCCCTACGGGATCCTGGCTGAAGTCAATAGGATCGCCGATTCCTCCGAAGTCGGAGGGTGTCTGCCTGTACGGCGAGGAACCACCAGTCTGCACACCAATAAGCCAGACATGGGACAACGGATACTCACACAAACCTCAAGTCCTGTATGACATCACACTGATGTTGGACAACAGGATGCCTTCATCCGACATACAGGACTTCGCGTTGGAGCTCAAGCCAATGACAAGCAAGCAAGCAACCACCAGGCGACCAACTTTACTTCCCACAATATACCCCATTATGGGAGGACAGCGTGGCCGAATGGATAAGAGCCACAGGTTTTAAACTTCCGGTGTGCTGATACCGAGGTAGTGAGTTCAATTTCTACACCGGTCAGTTGGACTAAAACATTGACTTCTCGTTCATGACTTGGGGACGTAAATGACTAGTACCTCAAAAGTCGGAGTGGGTTTGCATGAAGGCGAGGGACACTGGTAACATGGAAAGCTAATCCACACACATTACATCAGTCCAATGCGCGACTAGAGGTAGTAGCACTTGTGTGGACTATGCTTGAGATCAAAGTAAGCAAGCGAAAGATAATAAAATAAGATATGCCGGTATTCACTGAATGCTACTTTGTTTGGAGATCACTCGAACATCACGATCCGTCAGTTGACACGACACTGTGCTCGGACACAAACAGGAATGAGACAGTTCTACGAGAAGCAAATTAAAACCGATATTGCTGAGAGAAACTAAACAAAGAGAGTCACGAGTGTTTGGCTACGTTATAACGAGAAATAATCTAGATAATTTCGTGACATAGGAACAACAGATAGGAAGAGAACAAGGGGGAGGTAAGGGGGTAAACACTTGGATGGCTTGGCCACATGGTAATGGTATAATCGGGGTAAGCTGGTCAGAGATCCTGCTGATCCTGTGAGATGGTGGCCCATAACTACTCACGCTTATCGGTATGGCACATGATGCATGCATGAAGTTTAGGGTGGATCTATTAGGGACCGGGTTAATGTTTTAAAAAAAAAACAATTTCTTTCAGAGATTCGAACAGATGACCTTCGGGCTGGGTGGCAAGCGCGGTGACTATAACACTACCATAGATCCCTGTAGATTGAATGCTAAATATACGTGTCATCATTGTGTGGCATGCGGGCTAACTAAGACACTACCATAGATCCCTGTAGACTGAATGCTAAATATACCTGTCATCATTGTGTGGCATGCGGCCTAACTACAACATTACCATAGATCCCTGTAGACTAGTGTTTCCCAAAGTGGGGCCCACGCCCCACAGGGGGGCAATTCGATTTTTATGGGGGGGGGGGGGCAATTCGAAAATGGACTCGTCCAGAGTTTAAGTTAACCGTATGGAGACTCTCAGTTGCTACTCGAGCTGGATAAACGTCCGTCATGTTAGTAGCCGTGATTTCATTGTTAGACGTTAGAGTTGAACTACTGGTTATACTGGGCCGGCAGTAAGCATTTCGAGCTATTTGTTCTGAATTTCGCGAAATGCTTTTTGCTGGGATCTCAGTTTCTGCAGTGTTTCGCAGTAACGCTCAGCATTTACCGTTGGTGTCAATTTGAAATAAGCGTCCGTTAAATTGTTGTAAAAGTCTCGTTGATTTAAAACATATATACATTGTATAAATATAAGTAATATTAGTGATATATAAATGGTATGCAAATTCAATTGGTAATTTTGTTTTTAAAAATTAATTTCAGTTCTAGAAGTATCATTTTCCCGAAAAATGTGTCAAATGAAAAAGTTTTTTTTTTTTTTTTTTTGTTGCCTTGGGGTAAATGTGCCATACGTATTTAAATATGCATTTTAGTCTACGTTTACTCCAGTTCATATTATTTTTTTTAAAGTTTTTTTTATTGATATTACATTTATCTATTTCAGCCCATAGTGAAATGAGCGTTGCAAGCAAGAAAAAAAATTCGTCAGTATTCGGAGGAATATATAAAATTTAGTTTCATACGCACTGTCCACGATGAACGGTCACCTTTTTGTCTTTTGTGCGAACAATGCGTGACCAGCGAATCAATTAAACGAGGTCGTCTTGGGGCATATTTGAAGGCGAAACATAATGTTCATATTAATTCATATTTGAATTACTTTCAAACTTTAAAGTAAAATGTTGAAAAAGAGTAACATTAAAGTCTCTGTTTACTGCCCATAATGCAACTATCAATCGTACTCTTGAGGCTAGTTATCAAATTTCGTTACTCATCGCTAAATCTTGGAAAAGTCATACTATAGGGGAGAATTTAATCAAACCATCAGTATCAGCATTTCTTAAAACGGTTCTCGAAAAAGATAACAAAGACGTTAAAGCTATGCCACTAAGTAACAATATTGTTAGCAGAAGAATAGATGAAATGAACGAGGATATTGAAATACAATGTCCTGAAAAGCTAAAAACAAGAAAATTCTCGGTGCAAATGGATGAATCAACTTTGAGAGACAGTGAGGCCGTACTTATAACTTGCGTAAGATATATTGGTAAAGGTCATTTTGCTGAATAAATGTTCTGTAAATAATTAGAAAGCACCACTACTTCCAAAGATATATATAGTAAGCTAAACAGTTACTTAGATGTTAATAATATCATCATCATCAAGTGCCGTGCCGACTGGCGTAGGCGTTCATGACTTTTCACAGATCTCTGTCCTTGGTTTTCTGGATCAACTCTGTCGTTATTATTTTTCTATGCCACCGTCGCAATCCATCCAGCATCATTTCTCTTGGTCTGCCTCTGCCTATCTTCCCCTCGATCTTTCCAGTTGTTACGATGTTCTCCAGTGCCTCTCTTCTCATCGCATGACCAAAAACAGCTGTTTGTCTCTTTCTTATTGTTGTATATAATGTTCTAGTTTCGCCAGCATCTTTAAGGCATTCGTCGTTAGTTACTTTGGCATTCCAAGGAATTCGCAACATTCGTCTAAGGAACCACATCTCTGTTGCTTCCAATCTCTTCCTAATTTGTTCATTTATATTCCAAGATTTATAGCCATACAGCAAAACAGGTTCTGTATAATAATATACAACTAAATTTAGATAATAAATAATTACTAATAATTAAAATAATATAGAACAATCTTTCATTAAAATTATTTTGTACTTGAATTTCAGTTCCCCATTATATGTTTTGAAAATTTACTTACTGTGTTTGCTCAATAATTTCCTAGTGATTTCTTCCTAAAACCTATCATTCACATTTCTTTAGTGAACATTTCAATTTCTGAATATTAAAAATTATGTATATGTTCGGGGAAGGTGGCATAAGAATTTTAGAAAGGCTTAGGTGGGGCATAGCACAAAAAAGGCTGGGAAACACTGCTGTAGACTGAATGCTAAATATACTTGTCATCATTGTGTGGCATGAGGGCTAACAACAACACTATCATAGATCCCTGTAGACTTAATGCTAAATATACGAGGTTAAGTCAATAAATAAGTCACACATTGCTGTAGAAAAATAACTAAATATGATAACAACTTGAAACAAGTTTATTGTTATACATACATTGTCCCTTTATTTCTCAACATAATTTCCACCAAATTGATGTACATATCCCATCGTTTTATCAGTCTTTCTAAACCGGATGCGTAGAACTGCGTGCTCTGTTGTCTAAACCACGTTTTCACTTCACATTCAACTTTGGCGTCATTCGCGAAATGTCTCCCGCCAAGATGTGTTTTCAGTGTTTATGCTGACAAATATTTATCCCGTAAAGCTGTGCATAGCTGGGTAGAAAACGTTACGAGGGGGCGTCAATAAGTAAGTCACCCAGTTATGTGTTGTTATCATATTTAGTTAATTTTCTACAGCCATTTGTGACTTTGATGAGATTGAGAGGTTAAACATTCACATTTTAGGAATTAGTGAACATCGCTGGAGCGGCAAGGGACATTTCACAACTGAAAATGGAAGTATTTTCATTTATTCTGGTAGAGATGTCGGAGGCCAGAGTGGAGTGGCATTTTGTTTAGATAAGACAACTGCAAAAGCTTTAATGGGATATAATCCAGTTAGTGATAGAATCCTCACTATTAGACTTAAAGGCCGTCCAAAAAACACAACTCTCATACAGATATATGCACCTACTTCAACAGCAGAGGAGGACGAAATTGAAGATTTTTACAACACACTACAAGACACATTAAATAAGATTGGTCATAATGATATAGCAATAATAATGGGAGATTTTAATGCTAAAGTAGGTGCAGGAAGAGCTGAAAATGAGAGACACATTTTAGGAAAATTTGGATTAGGAAATAGAAATGATGCAGGTGACAAATTAATTGAATTTTGCACAGAAAATGAGTTAACGATAGCCAACACACTTTTTAAACAACATCCAAGAAGACTCTTCACATGGAAGTCTCCAGACAGTTTTACCAAAAATCAGATAGATTATATTTTAATACAAAGAAGATGGAGATCAAGCATAACATCTGCAAAAACCCTACGAAGTGCAGACTGTGATACAGATCATCAGTTATTAGAAGCAGATCTGAAATTAAAACTCAAAAAGCTTACCCGAGGACCAAGGCCACTTCGTTTTGATCTCACACAAATACCGGACGCATACAACATAGAAGTTAGGAATCGCTTTGGGGTCTTGATGTCTATACAAGAAGAAATGACACCTGATGAACTGGCAGTACAAGCTAGAGATATCTTGATAACTGCAGCCAAAGATTTCATTCCGACCAAGAAAACGCAACGTAAGCCATGGATTACATCAGACACGTTAGAATTAATAAAACAACGAAGGGAGCTGAAACAGAAAGGAGATGAATCCGATAGCAGGATGAAGTATAAATCTTTAACTCGAGAAATAAGAAAGAACACAAGAAAGGACAAAAATCAATATATACAAGATAGCTGTACCAGAATAGAGCAATATCATGAGGCTGGAAGAGATTATGAAATGTTCAAGGAAATGAAGTTATTGACAAGAAATGTTCAACCTCAATTGAATGTTATCTGTGACAAGATGGGAAATACCTTAACAGAATCTAGACAAATTCTAGAAAGATGGCAGGAGTACTGCAGTGGAATGTATGATATGAGTGACAGTGAGGATATGAATGAGATACATGAGCCAATGACAGCAGAGACAGAACCTGAACCCTCATTAGATGAAATTGCTTGGGCTATAAGGAACCTGAAGAATGGTAAATCACCTGGATGTGATGAGATACCAGCTGAACTAATTAAAGCAGGAGGAGAAGAAAGCATACACATATATCATGCATTATGTACAAAGATTTGGAAATATGGTATATGGCCAAAAGATTGGAAGAGAACTATCTTCATTCCAATACCAAAAAAGGGCAACCTGAAATTATGCACCAACTATAGAACTGTTGCCCTGATAAGTCATGCAAGTAAAATTCTACTAAAAGTCATAATGCGACGACTTAGTAAGAAAATGGAAGAAGAGATTAACGTAGTTCAAGCTGGATTTAGACAAGGAAGAGGAACAAGAGATCACATATTCAACATGCGTTTAATAATAGAGAAGTGCAGAGAATTTAATGTAAACCTATTCTCATGTTTTGTGGATTATTCAAAGGCATTTGACTGTGTACAGCATCAGAAACTTTGGGAAATCATGAGAAATATGGGCTTTCCTTCACATGTAGTACATCTCATAAAAATGCTATATCTAGACCAACAAGCAGCAGTTAGAATAGATGGCGAGACATCAGATTGGTTTGACATCAAGCAAGGAGTCCGTCAGGGCTGCGTGCTGTCACCCTATTTGTTTAACCTGTATGCCGAAAATATAATGAGAAATGTAAGAGATGATATAAACAGGGAGCCATATGATGCCCTAAATATCGGCGGTCATGACATACCAGAGATTCGATATGCTGATGATACAGTATTACTATCCACAACACAGAATGGCATAGAAAACCTAATAGCCTCAACACAATTGAATAGTGAAAATCACAACTTATATCTTAACATAGCAAAAACTAAGATAATGCATACAGATAAAACTACTATGGAGAAAGAAATATACATTAATGGGAGAAAATTGGAGGTGGTGGAAAATTTTGAATATCTTGGGTCATTGATTACGAATAATGGTGACACAATGAAAGAAATAAAACGGCGACTATCCATTGCTCTTCAAAGACTAAAACAGATGAATAAATTATGGTGTGGGACAGACAGAACTACAAAAATTAGATTTTTAAGAGCATGCATCTTTCCCATTGCAACATACGCCTGTGAGACATGGACACTTACTAAACAAGCTGAACAGCGCATACATGCCTTTGAATATAAATGTTATAGACGAGTTCTAAGAATATCTTGGGTAAAGAAAAGAACAAATGCATCCATACTTCAAGAGTTGAATATTGAGGAGGGATGGCTATTAAAGACGATAAAACAAAGAAAATTGAAGTATTTTGGTCACTTGAAACGTCACGACAGTTTGGAGAGAACAATAATGGAAGGGTATATGCCTGGGAAGAGAGGAAGAGGAAGGCCAAAGAGAAGATGGGTGCAGGATGTGGCGGATGATCTCCAGATGGGTGTATCAGACGCGGGACATCTTGCTTGTGATCGAGAAGTTTTCCGGAGGGTTGTTATGGGAGCGAGGTTCTGTAAAGGACATGCTACTGAATGAATGAATGAATGAATTTGTGACTTAATTATTAACTTAACCTCGTACTTATCATTGTGTGGCGTGCGGGCTAAGACACTACCATAAATCCATGTTGACTGTATTCTAAAAATACTTGTCCTTATTGTGTGGCGATGAGAATTGGCCCCCGCACTAGCAACTCAAGGACAACATTGCAGTCTTCCAAATGTCACTAACTAGAAGAGCATTGATTGATCTGGGCCGGGGAACATCTCCTTGGCCTGTGAAAATATCCATTAGCGACCGGATCCTCTCCTTTTCCAGGTCGCACTAGAAAGTGACACGGAAAGAAACATGTTCAGAAATCGGTGAGAGGCCGCCGGAAGGGAATGCAATCATAAGCGAAACCAAAGTCAGGCGAATGTAAGGTCGGCGGTGTCTTAGGCATATACATAGGACTTGTGTGAAGCGGGTTAAACTCCTACACCGGTCAGCTGGACTAAAATGTTGACTTCTCGTCCTTGACTTAGAGACGTAAATTACAAGTAACTCAGAAGTCGGGGTGGATTTGCGTGATGTCGAAGGATACTAGTAATAGGGAAAGTTAATCCACACGCAAAAATCTGTCCGGTGCACTCGAAGCAGTCGCGCGTGTATGCAGCCTAGCTTCAGTTTCTTTTCTCTACCTCTTGGTTCACTGGGATTTGTTTAGTTCCCTCCATGAGCTCTACACTGGGATTTGTTTAGTTCCCTCCATGAGCTCTACACTGGGATTTGTTTAGTTCCCTCCATGAGCTCTACACTGGGATTTGTTTAGTTCCCTCCATGAGCTCTACACTGGGATTTGTTTAGTTCCCTCCATGAGCTCTACACTGGGATTTGTTTAGTACCCTCCATGAGCTCTACACTGGGATTTGTTTAGTTCCCCCCCATGAGCTCTACACTGGGATTTGTTTAGTTCCCTCCATGAGCTCTACACTGGGATTTGTTTAGTTCTCTCCGTGAGCTCTACACTGGGATTTGTTTAGTTCCCTCCATGAGCTCTACACTGGGATTTGTTTAGTTCCCTCCATGAGCTCTACACTGGGATTTGTTTAGTTCCCTCCATGAGCTCTACACTGGGATTTGTTTGTTCCCTCCATGAGCTCTACACTGGGATTTGTTTAGTTCTCTCCGTGAGCTCTACACTGGGATTTGTTTAGTTCCCTCCATGAGCTCTACACTGGGATTTGTTTAGTTCCCCCCATGAGCTCTACACTGGGATTTGTTTAGTTCCCTCCATGAGCTCTACACTGGGATTTGTTTAGTTCTCTCCATGAACTCTACACTGGGATTTGTTTAGTTCCCTCCATGAGCTCTACACTGGGAGTTGTTTAGTTCCCTCCATGAGCTCTACACTGGGATTTGTTTAGTTCCCTCCATGAGCTCTACACTGGGATTTGTTTAGTTCCCTCCATGAGCTCTACACTGGGATTTGTTTAGTTCCCTCCATGAGCTCTACACTGGGATTTGTTTAGTTCCCTCCATGAGCTCTACACTGGGATTTGTTTAGTTCTCTCCGTGAGCTCTACACTGGGATTTGTTTAGTTCCCTCCATGAACTCTACACTGGGATTTGTTTAGTTCTCTCCGTGAGCTCTACACTGGGATTTGTTTAGTTCCCTCCATGAGCTCTACACTGAGATTTGTTTAGTTCCCTCCATGAGCTCTACACTGGGATTTGTTTAGTTCTCTCCGTGAGCTCTACACTGGGATTTGTTTAGTTCCCTCCATGAACTCTACACTGGGATTTGTCTAGTTCTCTCCATGAGCTCTACACTGGGATTTGTTTAGTTCTCTCCGTGAGCTCTACACTGGGATTTGTTTAGTTCCCTCCATGAGCTCTACACTGGGATTTGTTTAGTTCCCTCCATGAGCTCTACACTGGGATTTGTCTAGCTCTCTCCGTGAGCTCTACATTGGGATTTGTTTAGTTCTATCCATGAGCTCTACACTGGGACTTATCTATTTCTCTCCACGAGCTCTACACTGGGACTTGTCTATTTCTCTCCATGTGCTCTACACTGGGACTTGTCTAGTTCTCTCCATGAGCTCTACACTAGAATTTGTTTAGTTCTTTCCATGAGCTCTACACTGGTGATTCTGTCATACCATTTTATTCAAAGTTTGATCGTTTGGCTGAATTTGCCTACTTCACCAGTAGAGCGCCCTGTGCACAACTCTTCCTTTGCATGCAGTGTTACTATTCTGTCCTTCCCTTGTGGGTCCGAGAAAAAGACAGATGGAACCCTCCTTCGTGGTCTTTGATGAAACACATGGTAGGCGACAGTGCTGTCATTCTTTGCTACCCGTTGAGTTCTTTCGGTACCACACGCAGGGGTCATGACTCGATGCTTGAACATAATCTCTTAAGTGTACACTTCATACAGATGCCACGACGTTGCTGTTGTCACAAGATCCAAGCTTAAGGGAGCACTTAGTATTGAGCAATACGACGGAAGTTGAATCTTTGCATGTCAATGGGCCCACGGGAGGAGATCTCTACAATAACAATAACGAACGATCGAACGAACAAACGAACGAACGAACGAACGAAAGAACTAACAAACTTTATTTTCAAAAGGTCACAAATTGGCAACGCAGGCCTCTCTTATATTATGTCGTAACAGTCATGTATCTCTCGGGCACCAGTTATCTATCACGAATGTTACACTCAGATTTCTTACAAATAAACATCGTAAAATGGATGCTGTAGAATTACAGCAAACATAAACAATTCGTATTTCAATGTTCTGACAGGCTGGCAGACAGATAACACACACACACGCACACACCCGCGCTCGCACACACACTCACACACTCACACACAGACATACTCACACATACATAAACACACACATAAACACACACACACCAGCATTAGGCTGCTAGATTTTACAAGACCATTGTTGTCAGTAATATCACACGTCTCCTTGAAATCTTGGGTAGTGAGATTAGATTCCTAACCGTGTCAGATAAGGGTGAAAGACAGCAGGTTCCGTGGATTTGTTGTGCATGTCAACAGTAGCATGGCAGCTGGAAATGGCAAATAGTAGAACAAAAAGCGTTTGGCAAAATTGTTAAGGAGGACAAGCCTACCCACAGGAAAATGAGGTCCTGACTTGGATAGAACATGTCTGGGGAAAGTAAACTTGACACAAAGGCCTGCCTAAGTCGGATACACTCACCTCCGAGGTAAGGGATGGGTGTGATGTGGGACTGAAAGATGGTAATTAACGTCGCATTTGGTAAGGATGGACAACAAAAACAACAACAACAGCAGTAACAACAACAACGACGACGACGACTACGACGACAACAACAACAACAACAACAACAACAACAACAAAAACAACACCAAATCAGCAGCAAAAACAGCAGCAGCAGCAACAACAGCAACAGCAACAACAAAAGCTACAATAACAATAACAACATCAGCAGCAGCAGCAGCAACAACAACAACAGCAACAACAACAACACCAACAACAATGGTAACAACAACAGCAGCAATAACAGCAACAAAGGCAACATAAACAACAGCAATAGCAGTAACAACAACAGCGACAACAACAACAGCAACAACACTAAAAACAGCACCAGCAGCAGCAACAACAACAACAGCAGTAACAGCAAAAATAACAACATTTGTAACATCAGCAAAAAGACAACAGCAACAATAACAACAGTAACACCAACAGCTGCAGCAACAACAACAACAGCAGCAACAACAATAACAACGTATAATATACTTACCACCCTGTAGACGAAGCTGTTGAGAAAGTCTGTAACCCTGACGTCAGTACCAGACGTACATCGACGATATCCCAATTCACCAATCTACTTAACACAGCATCGTTTGCGTTATCCAATGAACTGACTGACCTGCAGGGGTGGTCATTCAACTCTGCACCCGAGCAGATCTCGCTCTGTTTTCTGTTTAACTGACCAATAAATCAAAGACAAAAAAACGAAGTTTGCACACTGCGTGGCGTTAGGAAAGTTTAGTGGTCTGTAGTTCTCAACGATTGAAAAACTCCTATCTGTGAAATTAGCAGTTTAAAATTAGCTTATGACACAGTGATATTTTAAAAACAATCTTAGTTATATGCGAGGGGAAGTCAATACGTAAGTGACAAGTGGGTGTAGAAAAATAACTAAATATGATAACAACTTGAAACGAGTTAATTTTTATACATACATTGTCCTTTTTTTTCTCAACATAATTTCCACCAACATTGATGCACTTATCCCATCCGTTTTATAAGTCCTCCCAATCCGGCTCATATAACTGCGTGATCAGTTTTCTAAGATACGTTTTCACTTGACATTCAACTTCGGCGTCATTCGCGAAATGTCTCCCAGCAAGGTGGGTTTTAAGTGGACCAAAAATGTGGAAACCGCTAGGGGCTAAGTCGGGGCTGTAAGGTGGATGTTCCAGAACTTCCCACCTTAGTTGGTTAATTTTCTCTTGAGTTAATCGAGCCGTATGTGGTCTGGCATTGCCATGAAGAAACAACACTCCTCTAGTCAGCAGTCCTGGACGTTTTCTTCGAATTGCATGATGAAGCATCGATAGAACTTCACACCCCGGGAAGGTTAACCCGGTCAACAAATGCCCGCAGAAGTCGGATGTGTCGGCCTAACGGCGCAAGAACGCAGCTCTGCTATAAACAGGCACAACGTAATCACATCCGGAAAAAAACTCCGGATGAACGCAAAGAAGAAGAAGAAGAACTTCACAGCGCCCTATTGCAGATGCAGAGTCTATCGTTACTCGCCTGTCACCTCTAATCATCTCCTCCACCCGCTGCACGGATGCAACTGTTGCAATCTCAACAGGACGACCAGATCTGATTCATCAACAATTTTAGAGCGTTCTTGAGAAAATATTTATATCCAGCTATGCACCGCTTTACGGGACAAACATTTGCCAGTATAAACAAGAAGCATTTCCTTATGAATGCCCTTTGCAGGCAGTCCTTTTGCCCACAAAAAACGTACAACAGCACGTTACTCTTTGGTTGTACACTCCGTAAGTACAGTCGCCATTTTGTTTATGCGCTGCGCATGAGACACCTATCGCCATCTGACGAACGGGAATATAAAGTTCGATGTTGCTGTCACCTTATGACAACTGTAGAAAACAACAACTACATTTACCTGCCATCCACAGAACTGTGTGACTTACTTATTGATTCTCCCTAGTAAATGTATAAATAAGAAGCTGACGGACGCTCAGATTCCCACAACGCTGTGTTACCAATGCCAAAGAAAGACACGGCTTGAAATACGCAGGCCTGCAATCACATCATGTGAGAATGTTTAAGAACTACTGCTGGAAAAACAACAAGCGTTAGAGAGACACA
>OY992891.1:93562420-93569920 GCA_963921405.1 Cepaea hortensis
CTGCTATCCCAAAGAACTGTGTGACTTATTGATTATCTCTCGTAAATACATAAATAAGAAGCTGACAGACTCTCAGTTTCCCACAATGCTGTGTTACCAATGCCACGAAGGACACTGCTAGAAATACAAAGGCGTGCAATCACATCATGTGAGAATGTTTAAAAAACACGGCTGGAAAAACAAGAAGCGTTAGAGAGACACATGAGAAAGGAAGAACAACAAACAAGTTTGTAGCATATCTTTTACAGGACGTAGCAGTCCACCCGAGCATGCTTTGGCTGTTCGTGATAAATAGGCACGTTCACGTTCAGCAGTTTGCCATTGCTTTCTGAACCACCGGCACCCTTATCATTTCATAAAAACCAAAACAAGGCGGACTGCAGCTGTGTTTCCAGCGCGGTATGCGGGATTACGAACTGCGTCCTTAAGACCCTCGCCACGGAGCGGGTGTAGGGATAATACCGATTAATGATTGTACAGAAGAACAAACAATTACATTTTTTTGGGTGAACATTTAGTTAGAATTGTTCAATATCAACCAGCGGCTACAGCGTTCTACATGAGAATATCGGGGTACAAGACGAGAGGAGGATCCAGAAAGAGTTGGTTAGGTGGTTATTAAAAGAAACATTGACGTAATCAAATATGACGCTAGAAAAGCAACAAGACAATCGAAACTCAGAAAATGACATCTATCTCCTCTCTGCAACTCTTCATGACAAAAGCAGCAGGACAAAAGAAGAAGAAGAAGAAGAAGAAGAAGAAGAAGAAGAAGAAGAAGAAGAAGAAGAAGAAGAAGAAGAAGAAGAAGAAGAAGGAAAAAAAGGAGAAGGAGGAGCAGAAGGAGAAGAAGAAGAAGAAGAAGAAGAAGAAGAAGAAGAAGAAGAAGAAGAAGAAGAAGAAGAAGAACTATGAAATTAGTCAGTAATATAATTTACAATGTTTAAATGAAAATCAGCTATTTTTCAAAAGCGGACTAATCGATTACTGCTGTACTGATATAATCGCCACACTGAGTTGATCGCCATTCTCTTATAATGTAAACAATTCAAATGCGGCTAGTATCGACTATGGACTAAACAATCAGGACATGTTAACTCGATACTTTATATTTGATGTTTACGTTTGTTTACAAACCCAGATCACAGTACGAATACAGTTAGGAGAGTTGCTGCACTCGGGGCAAACCAACAAGTAATCAGTTCCCACTCAATGATTGTGTACATTTGAAGGGAAAAAAACGCAATTTTTCTTACCATATTTGAATATTAATATGACCATTGCAATGTCCAAGGTGGGAACAGCCATGGCGCAATGTTTAGAGTGCCTATTGAGTGAACAGCCGTAGCACAGTGTCTAGAATACCAATTGACGGAACAGTCCTGGCGCAGTGTTTAGCGTGCCTATTGAGGAAACAGCCTTGGCGCAGTGTTCAGAATGCCTATCTCCGCCCAACAGTCATGTGTTCGGATTTGCATTAACCGATTCGGTGCCGAAGGATAATAGTTCGCCAAATGTGACCTCCCGTGGGGACAGAAGGACGATATATTGCTATACTAGGGTTATCGTATTATTTGTTTCGTTTTGGGTTATGTTTCGCAATCTCAATGCTCACAGATTGTGAGAATTATGTGGACTTTTTGCCCTGGCAATTCTGGAGTGCGGGGGGAATGAACAGGCTGATAGGCTGGCAAGGAATGCACCTCTTGCTGGTGGATTAAATGTGGACAAGGGAGAGGTGGACCATATAGAGAAGACGGAGGGACAGATTGAGAACCCATATGTGAAAAGGATGAGATTGCGGAGGATTGGCAGGAGCTCCGGAAGAATCTCAAAACTGAGAGGGAAGACCAGGAGAACTTTTAATCAGATAGCGGTTGGAACGATTAGTAATGTGACTCTTCACTGGCTGTTGAATGAGGGGACGGAGCGCGTATGGGAATGTCCTGAGTGCATTGATGTCGATTTTTAGTTCAACTCAGCTCAACTCAACTCAATGCTCAGTGAATGAAACTTTACATTATAATACTTGTTCCTGTAACTGTGTGCCATGTTTTGTCTAACTGTGTGCCTGGCAGTGAATCAGTTAATATAGACTGCATACATTTGACCTAGGCTCACTGATCGATCCAGAATAAATTGCCTACCAGTAACTGTTCTGCAAATTCAAGGAGGCGACAGTAATACTCATCACTTCACCGAGAGGTCTAAGTAAATGTGGTAGTAGCGGTAATACTCATCACTTCACCAAGAGGTCTACGTAAATGTGATAGTGGGAGTAATACTGGTCACTTCACAGAGAGGTCTAAATAAATGTGGTAGTAGCGGTAATACTGGTCACTTCACCAAGAGGTTATATAAATGTGGTAGTGGTAGTAATACTGATCACTTCACCAAGAGGTTTACGTAAATGTGATATTGGGCGTAATACTGATCACTTCACCAAGAGGTTTACGTAAAAGTGGTAATGGGAGTAATACTGGTCACTTCACAGAGAGGTCTAAATAAATGTGGTAGTCTGAGTAATCAGACTATACTGAGTATCATCTTGGAGAACTTAGTGACAACAGGCAAGATCGAAGGGAACAGACCAAGAGGAAGACCGAGAGGAAAATACCTGAATCGCTTGGCCATATGGCATGGTCGAGACAGAAATACTGAGCTGATCCACGACGCTGGTGATCGAGTGAAATGGCGAGTCATGACCGTCCACGCTTTCCGGCATGGCACATGATTGATTTATTCTGACGTTGATCAAGACAGACAGACAGACAGACAACATGGAGACAGACAGACAGAGGCACATACAAACAGTGAGACAGAGACAGAGATACAGCAGACAGAGAGAGAGAGGTACAGACAGACAGAGACGAAAAAACTGCGAGATTTCAGATAGACAGACAGATAGACATATAGAAATGCAGAAAGACAGATAGAGACACAGGCACACAGAGATACAGAAGAAAGACAGACATTCAGAGAAACAGACAGACAATGAGAACAAGACAGAGATAAAGCAGACAGAGAGAAACAGACAGACAGACAGAGACACAGACAAAGAGTGAGAAAGAGACAGAGATACAGCAGACAGAGAGAGAGGTACAGACATATGGAGACGGAAACAAAACTGCAAGATTACATATAGACAGAGAGACAGACATATAGAAATGCAGAAATACAGATAGAGACACAGGCACATAGAGATACAGAAGAAAGACAGACAGTCAGAGACGCAGACAGACAAAGAGCAAGAGACAGAAATGAAGCAGACAGACAGACAGACAGACAGACAGACAGAGACACAGACATACAATGAGAAAGAGACAGAGATAAAGCAGCCAGAGAGAGTAGCAGACAGACAGACAGACAGACAGACAGACAGACATACAATGAGAAAGAGACAGAGATAAAGCAGCCAGAGAGAGTAGCAGACAGACAGACAGACAGACAGACAGACAGACAGAGACACAGACATACAATGAGAAAGAGACAGAGATAAAGCAGCCAGAGAGAGTAGCAGACAGACAGACAGACAGACAGACAGACAGACAGACAGACAGACAGACAGACAGACATACAATGAGAAAGAGACAGAGATAAAGCAGCCAGAGAGAGTAGCAGACAGACAGGCAGGCAGACAGACAGACAGACAGACAGACAGACAGACAGACACGGAAACAACACTGCAATATTACAAACATGTCTGTAAAAAAAGAAGAAGGCAACATAATCAATGAGCAATCATGGTCTCCTAGCCTTGTGAGAGCCACATTCTATCCCTGGCCCACCGCCCACGATCCTCACCCTGGATAAAAAGGGCGCAAACAGACATTATTAGAATGTAGGAGCGTAAATAGAATATAATTCTTCTCCTTTCAGATGCTGCGACCTGTCGTCTCTGAAATAATTTGCCGAAAGAAAAATCAGATTGCTGAAAAACAATTTATCACGAATAGAAGAAGGAAAGAAAGACAGAAAGAAAGAAATTGGAAAGAAATAAAGACAGACAGACAGACAGACCAAAAGAAAGAAAGAAAGAAAGAAAGAAAGAAAGAAAGAAAGAAAGAAAGACAGACAGACAGACAGACAGACAGACAGACAGACAGACAGACAGAAAGAAAGACAAAAAGAAAGAAAGAAAGGCAATGATTGCTGACCAGAAATCTGTCACGAATGATTGTTTGCCTGTGTTGCCAAGTTCAGCCGAATGCGACAGTGATCATATGAAGATAAACTCCGCGCCAATATTGATTGATAGATTTGTCAAATCAACGAGCGGCCTCTTTCATGGCCATGACAGATGGGAATCTGCTTGGAAAAGACTCCCATGTAAGAAGGTATGGCTCAGGGCCCAGGCGTGGTCGAGAGGTTTCGATTTCCCCTGGGGTACAAAGGGTGTCTGGTTCGAAACCCAGAGCTGTCAATATTTATAAGAACCATAGGTTTCGGATGATATGAAACGCTTCCCCTGATCAATTGGGTACTGTGATCGGATAGCTAATTCTATGGGATAATGTTCAATAGCAGAAGGTCCTGTGTGAATGTTGTCATCATCATCATCATCATCATCATCATCATCATCATCATCATCATCATCATCATCATCATCATCATCATCATCAACATCATCACAAGGAACCCTGCAACGTGGTGTTGTGTTCATGTTTCTTTAATGATCTCGGTCTCGTGTCTTTGGATCGGTACCACAAATAATACTCCTCCATGCCACAGCCTGACACCAGCAAGAGTTGTGTCTCTGACTCGGTTTTGCTGAGGATGCTCCTCCATTCCACAGTCTGACACCAGCAAGAATCGTGTCTCTCGTATGCTTCTGCCTTTTGTTGTATCACCCGCCATGTTGGTCTGCCCCTTTCACTGTTGTGTCACCCGCCATGTTGGTCTGCCCCTGTCACTGTTGTATCACCCTGCATGTTGATCTGTCCCTGTCACTGTTGTATCACCCGCCATGTTGATCTGCCCCTGTCATTGTTGTGTCACCCGCCATGTTGGTCTGCCCCTGTCACTGTTGTATCACCCGCCATGTTGATCTGCCCCTGTCACTGTTGTATCACCCGCCATGTTGATCTGCCCCTGTCACTGTTGTATCACCCGCCATGTTGATCTGCCCCTGTCACTGTTGTATCACCCGCCATGTTGATCTGCCCCTGTCACTGTTGTATCACCCGCCATGTTGATCTGCCCCTGTCACTGTTGTATCACCCGCCATGTTGATCTGCCCCTGTCACTGTTGTATCACCCGCCATGTTGATCTGCCCCTGTCACTGTTGTATCACCCGCCATGTTGATCTGCCCCTGTCACTGTTGTATCACCCGCCATGTTGATCTGCCCCTGTCACTGTTGTATCACCCGCCATGTTGGTCTGCCCCTGTCACTGTTGTATTACCCATCGTGTCTGTCTCCCCCTACGCCCCCCCCCCCCTCAAAGCCCTACCTCCATTACTATTCCTGCTAAACTACTATAGCCAGTGATGCTACACAAGTATTTCAGATTCAATTCAAGTCTATGTTATTATTGATGATACACAAGTATTTCAGATTCAAGTCTAAGCTATTATTGATGCTACACAAGTATTTCAGATTCAAGTTCATGCTATTATTTGTGAACCAGTCTTCTTCTATGTTCAGATCTTTCAACATGTCAATATTTATTTTCTTCTAGATCGATCCTTTTCTCTTAATGTTTCTGTAATATTATATTACATTCAGATTGTTCAGCATGCCAATATTTCTTCTTTTTTTTTGGTTGCTTTTTCTGTTTTCTAGATCGATCATATTCTAAGAATTGTTATGTAAAATTCTGTAACATTTAATCTCAGCAAAAGACGCATAAATAATGTACGGAGACTGCGTAATAATCTCAGATATGCAGACAATATCATATGACCATTAAAAATCACGCAAGCCCTTTCAAGAAATAGTTCAAAATAAAAAAAAAAAAATAATGTCAGTCGTGAATATTAATTGGATATTAATTTAATGAGGGCAAAAACTGTGAAACTGTGAAGTTTCAGAATCCACAAAACCTCATTCTCACTGTGTGTGTTTTTAAACTATGATAATTGACAAAAGGTTTGACACAGTAAATTTGAATGAAATGAAAAAATAAATATCCCCGCATAACAGAAATAAAGTTAGTTGCATATCCTTTTCGGACGTAGTAGTCAACCCCAGCATTTTTGGCTCTTCGAGATTTCTGGGTAAGCTTTACGTTCAGTAGTTCGCCATTGCTTTCTGGACGAACGGCACCCATACCATTTGAAGATGATAGTAAAAGAGAGTAAATACCAAGAATAATTTCAACATGGCTAAAGTTGTATTCTACAACATACAATGTATGACATATTCTCGCAAAGAAGGATTTACCTATCGATTAAAACATGAGATGGTTTAGTATTATGATCGTTGCGTGGCTTCGAAGCACAAACTTTGAACAATCAGTACGAAGATAGCTAAGTATGTTATTACAATATAGATGTGCACGTGAAAGATGGTCTTTTGGGCTTCAAATTAGAATCTTAAAAGTGTGATAGAAATTACAATAACAATGTCATTGTCTTGTAACCTGTCAATATTCGTAAGGATGTTAAGAGTGTTAGGCATGTGATATCACTGTACAGACGAACACGATGACGTTATAAGGACAGTTTAAAGATGGCCGTCCCACTTTAGACATGCACCAAAGAGGAATAGCGTTCTGTTATCCGTTTGTTGATCCCTGATGGGGGTGAAACTTAAAGAAACTCATTGGCGAATATAGGCTCAGTATCGCGAAGCATAACTGTCAGTCCAGCAAGTGTATGAGTAGAGTAGGAAGTTTCAAAACGGCGTGACTTCTACGACAGACTGTTCGCGACCGGATCAGGCACATTGTGTAGTGACCAAGAGAATGAATTTATTTCTACAGGAATCCAAGCACTTTATTGCGTCTGAGGACTTGCACTGAACGCAGTGGTGATGCATCGAAAAATTATTCCATTGTTCTTCTTCTACTTTTGCAGAATATATTCACCCCCCCCCCCCCCAAAAAAAAAAAAGTTACGTATTTATTTGAAGCCCCCTCGTTAATACCTTGGAAGAATGATCACAGAAGATAGCAGCTACGGAATAACACTATCCTGTGCCACCCATCGGGTGTTGGAAGGTCAACTATACTTCCCCCAATACACGCGACGGCACAAGTGAAGGATGATGATTGACGATGATGATGATGATGATGATGATGATGATGATGATGATGATGATGATGCTGATGATGATGATGATGATGATGATGATGATGATGATGATGATGACAGTTCAATGGGGAGAGTATCATGGAAGATGCATGAGTGTTAGTTATTAATTTTCTCGAGAAAGTTCGGTTGTAGCTCTAAAGTGACATATATTGAGGTTCACGTCACTGGAGTACTGAGAAAGGCTGCAGTTATATGAGAGTCCATCTGAGTCCAGTGACAAGACAAGTCAAGACGACTGGAGAC
>OY992891.1:93574920-93577420 GCA_963921405.1 Cepaea hortensis
TTGGGATCTTTCAATTCTATGATCCCAGATCCTAGACTGCCTGTCTGTCTGCCTGCCCTTTATTCTATCGCTTTGCATTTTTCTGGCTTTCCCTACCTCACTTCTTCCTTTTATTTGTGTCTCTCTCGGTTCGTCTCTCTTTTTGTCTTCTAGTGTGTATACCTCACTCTCTCCTACTCTCTCTTCTTTTTCTCTCGTCTCTCTCCATCTCTGTCTGTCTGTCTGTCTGTCTGTCTGTCATGTGTGAGTGGGTAGGGGATGTGTGGGAGATGTGTGTGTGTGGGTGAGGGATGTGTCTTGGGGATGTGTGTGGGTGTGGTGCTGTGTGGCAGGGAAGATGGGTGTGGATAAATCATGTGTGTATCGGTGGGTGGGGGTGTAGTTGGGTGTGGGTGTGCGGGTAGGTGTTAATGTGTGTGAGGGTGGGGGATGTGTGTGTTTGGATCGGTGGTTGGGGTGTGTGAGTGTGGGTGGGTAGATGGAAGATTTATGTGTTGATGAGTGGGTGAGGGATGTGTGGTTGTTAGTGGTTGGGGGATAAGTACTGTGTGGAGGGATGTGTGAGGGTATGAGTGTATGGGTGGGGGATGTGTGTGTGGGTTGGGTGTGCGTGGATGGGAGGTGTGTGTTTGTGAATGGGGGATGTGTTGGTGGGTGGGGATGTGTGTGAGGGATGTGTGTATGCGTGGGGAGATGTGTATGTGGGTAGGGGTGTGTGGTTAAATGATGTGTGGCTGGGGGATGGGTGGGTGGGTAGAGGATGTGTGGGTGGGTAGAGGTTATATGGGTGGGTGAGTGTATGTAGGTTAGGAGATGGTAGGGGATGTTTGTATGGGTGGGCTCGGGATCTGTGAGTGGGCTGAGGGAGATGGGAGATTATGTGGGTGGGTGCAGAATTTGTATGTGGGTAGGTGCGGGATATGTGATATGGTGGGGAGATGTGTGTGTTTGGGGGGATGTGTGGTTGAGGGATGTGTGTTTGGCTGGGTGGTTGGAGGTGAGTGGGTGGAGGAGGATATGTGGGTGGGTGATTGTTGGTGGGTAATGGGACGGGTGGAGGATATGTGAGTGGGTGGGGTGATGTGTGTGGGTGGGGGTTGTGTGGGTTTGGGAATGTATGTGTGCTTGTGATGTGGGTGGATGGTGTGTGTGATTGGTAGGAGTGTGTGTGAGTGGGGAGATGTGTAGGTGTGGGGATGTGGTGAATGGGTGTGGGCATATATGTGTGCCTAGGGTGTATGTGTGTGTGTGTGTGGTTGGGTGGGGGATGTGTGGGTGAATGGGGGATGTGTGGGTGGGTGGTGGATGTGTCTCATAACATGGTAATATGCATTGTTTATGTTTACACAATTCATTTGACAATGTTTTTCCTATGCACTGCTGATGAACGAAAGATGAGTGATTGGAAGGGCCGAATGTAAGACGGGCCTGCGTGCCCAATTTGTTACACTTTGAAAATAAAGTCCGTTCGTTCGTTCGTTCGTTCGTACGTTCGTTCGTTCGCTCGTTCTGTCTGTCTGTCTGTCTCTCTGTCTGTCTCCTCTCTCTCTCTCTTTCTATCTCTCTCTCTCTCTCTATCATCTTGCAAAATTCTACCTTCTCTCTCTCTATATATATATATATATATATATATCCATCCATCCATCCATTGGCACCTTGCCGTCTTGACAGACGATAGTTTGTGCTTTAAAAAGGCATAATAACTTTAAACTATGGCGGTAGCGAGTGTGACTGATAAGGCCAATTTGCGCTGTAAATGTCCGTTCACAGTGGGTGCATCTGAACACGTGGTCATTTCCACCATCATGCACCATCTTACGTCTCAAACGCTTGGTGTGTGACTTTTCTGCAATAATTTTCTCCTTTGACTTTATTCCATTTCTGATATTTGCCCTCCATGCAACACGTTCAGCGGCGACTTGCTCCCAATGTGCATTATCAATGCCTGTATCAATCATGTCCCGCTTACACACATCTTTGTATCGTAGTAGAGGCCGACCCTGAGATCTCTTACCCATCTGTAATTCACCAAAAAAGATATCCTTTGGTATTCTACCATCATCCATCCTCCTAAGATGTTCTATCCATCTAAGTCTACGAAGACTGAGCATGGAATAAACTGTCACACAACCTGATCTTTCCAATACTTCAGTATTTGTGATTTTGTCTTGCCACTTAATACCAAGAATTCTTCGCAAACACCGCATATGAAAGCTGTTTAAATTGTTCTCTTGGTGTGAGTAAGTTGTCCAGGTTTCACTGCCATAGAGAAGAGTACTAAGGACACAGGCTTGATAGACAAGGACTTTTGTTTTGGCAGTAAGCTTCCTGTTCTCCCAGACTCTTTTTCTTAACCTGTTCATTGTTGTTGCTGCCTTACCAATCCGGATGTTGATTTCCTGATCTAGGGATAATTTGCTATTAACCACTGATCCTAGATATGTAAAATGGTCTACTATCTCTAGTTCGGCGTCGTCAATAAAGATTGATGGTACCCCAT